>BQNB010069419.1:1255-12972 GCA_026074375.1 Tanacetum coccineum | reverse complement strand
GTAATTGAGTTTGTAATGAGTATGTAAACAATTTCGTAAACGTGTATGCAAATGAGTACGTGACAAAGTATGAAACCAAGTTTGTAATCAACCATGTAATTGTGTTTGTAATGAATTGCAAAATCAAGTATGTAAACCAAGTGTGTAGAATAGTATGTAAAAGATATTGTAAACGAATATGTAAACAAGTTGTATTGAGCATGTATTCTCCCCCGAGATTTGTAAAGTAAATGTAAAACAAGTGAAAGAGGGGCTATAAACTCACATCGATGTTGTAGAACGATTGGCGGGAATGCGCATATTAAGCGCCAGACAGAACGGAAAACTGAAACGGCTCGACCAAGAAGTTGCAGCTTATCTTAACGGTTATATCCTACTAGCCTAGGATGATGTATTTGGGTTTCCCGATGAGTGAGTATATCAACGTGACACGTTGATTAAAGATTTAGATTTAAAGTTGGAATAGTTTGGTGGTTGGTTAAATAAATAAATCAAGAAGCATATATAATTCATATGGTGAATCACATAAAGATGTATGTAATATATTCCGTATCTATTACATATGAAAATAAGTAATTATATAATTCATATGGTGAATTATATAATAAGACAAACAATCAGATGAATAAGTTGAAGTATATAATACTTTGCAAATATTGTTTAAGAAACGTGAGTATATGATTAAACAAAATAATTCGACACGTTTTAGAAAATCACCACTTAAATAAATAAAAAGTTCTTAGCATAAAAGAAATCGTACGTTTTAAAGTTACAAATCATGTACACTATGTTTTTAAAGCTTTTACAAAAGTTATGATGTTAATTTCTAGTTGACAATTATAAAATCATAAAATAATATTTTATAATCTAGTATATCTTTTCCTTGACGGTTTGCTAAATAGTTATCCCATTTGTAAAGGTATAGTTCCCGTTTGTTTATCCGGCTATTGAAATATTACCAATTTAACAATCTTAAAAATATATAATGGAACTAACAATTTACACATTTATTTAACCTTTTAAACCACCATTTGATTCAGTTTAATATTTATAAAACCTTAGGTAACTTTTATTTGTCGTTTAATATGAACCCACCCTTTGGCTGTCCAACAGCCAAACGCACCCTAATTGCTATCTAACAAAATCAAACGCGCCCTATGTGAGCTGTGAGCCAAACCAAACGCCCTCTTGGGCTGTCATAATACCAAACGCACCCTAAGTTGTTGACTGCACAACCA
Source organism: Tanacetum coccineum (assembly GCA_026074375.1). Taxonomy (NCBI): domain Eukaryota; kingdom Viridiplantae; phylum Streptophyta; class Magnoliopsida; order Asterales; family Asteraceae; genus Tanacetum; species Tanacetum coccineum. The sequence goes on along the minus strand of BQNB010069419.1, from coordinate 11,734 downwards.
AACACCCCTTTATTGCATAAACCCATATCCTAACGCCCTTGTGGCTGATATAACGCAGCAACAATCACCCCTTTCGGGCTCGTCAACACGCAGGAACAAAACCCCTTTCGGGTTGTTAAATCACAGCAACCAAACGAGAACCCCCTAAACAGCCCTTGCGGCTGTTAATACCAAACCAAACACACTTATAGTGGCGGCAGCCCACCGTACGCACCCCGTGGTGGCGGCTGCCACTCCTAACGAACACCCCTGTTGCTATAACAACCCGCACCCTTGGTGCTTATGTAAACAAAACGCACCCCTTATGGTGGCGGATGCCACCGAACAAACAAACATCCCCTTGTGGTACAATGCCCAAATCGATGCACCCTCTGGGTGGACTGCCAAACCAACGCGCCCTGGTGGGTGACTCAGAAAAACAATGAACACCCCTAGCTGCTATTATACAACCGAACGCGCCCTAGTGGTGCGAACCCCGCAACCCAACGCACCCCGGCTGTTTTCGACAGCCGTACCAAACGAACGCACCCTACTCGGTGTTATAAACACCACTCGCACCCCCCCCGGCTGTCACCCACCCGAACGGACCCCATGGGTCGTTAACCCTAAACCAACGCACCCTCGGTGCTAGAAAATGATGATGATGATGATGTAGATGGTGTATGATGATGGTGGCGTCGGTGGTGGGGAGTCGCGAGTGAGGGAGAGTGATGGTGGGGATCGGATAGATCGGGGGATGGGGAGTCTTTTTGGTCTTCGCCGGATATGTCCGCCGGAAAAGTTTTCCGGCGGCGGCGCGACGGTGGCCGGCGGTGGGAGGTGGTGGCCGGATATTTTGGGAGAGAAGAGTGTGTTGTATAATGTGTGTGTGTGTTATAATAGATGGAAATGAAATGAAAATGAAATGAAAATTATATATATATAAAAGTTTTAAAATAAAATAGAAAATTTATTATAGTATAGGGTGGGTTATGTAATTATTTCACAGGGACCATATGCGTAACTTTTGGGAAACTTTTATAATATATTGGTTCGGAATTATTTGATTGAAAGACTTACGGACGATTCAAATATCGAAATTTTCGCATTGGTTTTCCTAATCATTTTTCCAATAAAAGATGAGTATTTCGCTTGATAAAAATTTTTCATAAATTATTTTTATAATATTTAATAAAATATTTTTTATTCATTTTGTGGACGGTTTTTGCCTAGTCCGAAATAAAAATGAATTTAAGCTCGAGTATTCGCGTTATCAACAACGCTTTTAATTAAAATGATGACTAATTTATTTAATATTTTTATTAAATAAATACTGATAATTGAAAACAAATTTAATTATTTTTGTGCGTCCGCGTTGTATGTTGTCCGTATAATCTTTGCGGTGTTGTTTTAGCCCCTTTTCGGCTCGTTTTCAGGTCTCGGGCAAAACTGAAAAGTTGTCTGAAATTATCATTTCAAATCAAATTGCTTTTAGAGGTCCAGATTCGTATAATACGTTGATTTAGATGATCGTTCTTATAAGTCAAGCCAGACCCTAAAAGTCAAAGATTGAAATCGTCATTCAAAAATTCAAAAATTCTCGGATGTTACAATGATTCTTGTGTAACAAAATTCCTAAATGAAGTCAACTCACGTGCTAAGGTTCCATCCAATAAGACAAAAAAAAAAGATACATACCCGTAGAGCAAACATGTTTTGCAAAGAAACCAGAAAGACAGATCCCAAAAAGACACAGGTCTTCAATCAAAAAAGAACCTTTCCAGTTGTCTATCAGATAACAATGTACTCATAGATCTTGTATTAGGTGGAGGAAAAACGTCAGGGGTAAACTTTTCAAGGGACAATTGGTCTTAAGTGAGATTATTACTGGAAAGATATTCAACCTCTAATCACAACTTAAGATTGACAGTGGAACCTCCAAATGGTTCAATTGACGAATATCACTAACACAATAATGAATGCCAAACAAATCTTGATGTCAGTGCAGGTACTCTTAACATACATGCTGGGGTACATCTTTAAATCTACTAAAGAAGGACTAAGAGTTTGGTTGCTGAAATAGACTGATATCTGAGAAAACCAGGGATTCAAGGAATTTTCAACTCGATGACTTAAGAAATGAACTTCTGATCATAACAGTTCAGAACTCAAAATTTCTCGACCTCAGCAATTCACTGTCAAGTTCATAGCGTGGTTCCAAAAATTGTTTCTCCAAGCAGACAAGATAGCTACATCACATGACAAGAGTTGAATTACTATTTTCACCATAACATAACAACGCTGAGGTCAACATGAAATATTTTTTTATAAAGAAAAAAAAAAACAAAAATATAAAAAAATTTCAAAAAAAGAAAATACAAATCAAAAAATCAGAAAATGTTTCAAAAAAAGAATCTTCTTGACATGTCTCTTGGAATCGATAATATTTACGTACCTAGAAATGTGATAATATCAAACGGGGTGTAAATGAAGTTCGAACAGGGTTTCCAAATGTTTCCAAACAGGTCATTTCGTATTTTTCATAATTGCTTATGTTGCAAATATCAGTACGTAACCCGGACTTCAAATAAAGGAAAGTTTATCTATAAAGATAACTTATCCTAACAACGAGAAATTCAACGTTTCTCGGTCTTGAGCTGTTCTTACCAGACATTCAAAGTTTTATGCTCAAGAAAAAGGGGATAGTGTACCAGCATATGTGCGCTTACCTTAGAGTTGGAAGAGAAGTTTTTCCTAACATGATGTCTTTTCAAAATGATGAACACAATTTTCAAGAATTTCTCACTGACAATTCATAATCTTTCAAAATTGTGTGTTCAACACTCCATCTTTCAAGGGGGGTTTTTTTCAAAAAAACAAAGTTTAATGAGTTTGGATACATCATATCACGACCATTCTTATGTATTCAAACCATTCCCAAAAAGTCTCTTAATAACAACAAGATAATATTGACAATTCATAGATTGATAGGCCCACATCCCCACATTTTTTATAAGATGACTAATGTGTTCAAACTCACACTTTTATACTCATTTTTACAACTTGGTATCATTGTTTTTGGTGTCAAACATATGTAAAATTGAGGGGGAGCAAGTTTATGTTCCATGTAGTTCATGCTAAGTAAAAGATTTTCCCATGGTATTTCAAGACAAATTTTAATCACAAAGTATTTCAAAAACTAAGTGCATTAGTATTTAAAATAAGGGGAGGAAATGTTTTTAAAATGTGATCTTGATAAAATAATAAGTGATCTTATCGACTAAAACTGTGTTGATACTCTTTGAAAGGGTTATGTTACGATCTATACCCTACACATCTTATTTCATGACGATTCTGAATTTGAAGTCATATGTGGTCAAGTTAGGTATTTATCAATGTTCAACCGAGAACCGGAGGGTCACAATACTCAATCTAACCAGACACTTCATAGTTAGAAATAGCAGTCTTAGTAGATATGGAGATGAATGTGTATAAGGGTAGATGCCGAATCAAGATGAGCTAACACTGGAACAATTTTTCACAATAAGGATAGTTAGTAATGACGTACTTGGTAAGCAATTGAAGGGGTTGAAGAATTACAAAAGTAATATATGGAATAATTGGGTCTAAAGGAAAAGCAGCCTCCACACAACTTAGGCAGAAAACCGAGGTCAATACATTGCTGTCAGATCACAATGGTGATTGCTGGACATTGAAAAACGACATCATGGACCCATGATGCAATGCAAAACCCTTTCCCCAGCCATTCGGAGTTTTTCTCAAAAGAAACCTTGTCTCTTTTGTCCACGGAGATACACACGACTTCTATTAACTTCTCACGCCGACGTTAGTTTAATATTGATTAGGTGACAGTCTGCTCCAGCATCCGATTACTTAAAAACCAAAACGCACTAATACGAGTCTTGAAGCCAAGTGGAATCATCAAATAATCATCATTAGGGACACATTCCCTGACAAACCACTTGTTGAAATCATTAAGTTGCACAAAGCTTGTTAACAAGAGTCCTAGCATTTTCTTTTGATTGGTGCAGAACATTCCCGAAGTGAATATCTATGTATCACATTGAAGAGGAAATCATGCTTGCAGCCAAATCATACAAAGCTCTTGGTAGGTGACTTGCGTGATTTCTATAAGAATCAACTTGTGTCAACTAGAAAGAAACGATGGATGCGATTTCACTATGAATCAAACTTGTTCCGAAATGAATTGACTGACATAATCAGAAAGATTGTAACTATTTGATTCCAATCTTACGTGTTGTCTGCTTTGAGACGTTCGAGTATGATTCACTCTTACCATGTTGTATGCTTTGAGACATTCCGGTAATGAGAACTAGCAAGCATGACAAATCTAATACATCTTTGTTAGAAGATCCTACGCTTTGAGATTCTTTGAATCTACCTGATCACAGGTACAGTATTTATACTGTAAAACGGTCCTACGGAACCGGAGGTTAATCTAACCAAATCCGGACGAATGACAAAGCCATATTCGTCCACATGCTTTATTGCTAACTGTTTTATTTCAGGATACATAAAGATGGAGATGGTGATGCCTTATTCTAGCTGAAGTCAGATTCATTACCACATGCTCATGCTCAAACTACAAAGACATACTATAAGCATCAAGATTCAAGAATCATGAAAGCTCAAGAATTAAAGACAAAGACTTCCGCATAAACTCTGATATACAAGATCTTCCTTCAAAGATATCAAGTCTATCAAGGGAGATTGTTAGCAAGCTTTCAAGATGATGCAAAGTATGAGCATGTTGGTCAAGACACAAGATCGCAAGGTGGCAAAGACGATCAAGACGGAAGGATAAAGATTTAAAGATCTCGGACGAAAAAGACAAAGTCAAAAGACAATGACAAAGGCTAAAGATCAAAGATCACAAAGCATGAAGGAACAAGCCTACAACGTAGACAGAGACAAAGATCACAAGAGCTCAACGACAAAAGCAATCTCATTGATCTCACGAAGGAGTGTCACAATGAACTCACTTCGGGGGAGATTGTTAGCCTCAAAATATTGAGTCGAACAAGGAAGTTCGTTCATTAATTATATTAGGTCTCGGTCATTAATTAATTATACGTTGTAATAGGCTAGACGGGTAAACGGGCTCTTTGTGTAATCTAATCGGTCACGTGTATCGGGCGAAAGCCCAAGTAATCCCAAGCCCGGCCTGTAGAAACACCAAGGCATGAAAGCCTCTTGGTTTTAACTATAAATACCCCTCTCCAAGGATGGAGAGGGTGTTGATTCTCATTTGTTCATTTTCTCATTTGCAAGAATTCAACCATCTCATTTTCCTCTCTACATTTCTCTCTCTAACTTCTCTCTAAAATTTCTTTCATATTTATCTCATCTTATTTTCTTGTTCATCATGGTGAAGTGAAGGTGATTTTGGGTTCCGACATGAACCTACCATACCCACCCTAACGGGGTACTTAGGATGTTGACTGCGAGGAAGAGGGTATATCCATTTCCTACACGCATACCGGCTAATCGTAGGAGGTTCTGCTATGTGTCATCATCACCATCACTATTACCTCGTAAGAGACGTAGAGTATTACCACATTCATCTTCATCAGTTTCACTTTCATTACCATCATCCATTAGACCATCTCGCAAGAGATGTAGGTCCCCTACAACAGATTTATCACTCATTCGAGCTGATCTTTTACCCCTTCGTAAGAGGTTGAGGGGTTCACCATCTGTAGTTCATTAGGAGACTAGTCTCGAGGATAGTACCGAGAGGGGTTATGAGGCTAGTATTGAGGTTAGTATCAGGGTTGGTCATGAGGCAGACATTAAGGTAGGTGCTAAGGCAAGTACCGAGGTTAGTGCCGAGGCTAGTGTGGGCTACCGTTGAGATTGCTGTTGATGTTATGGCTGAGCCCGATACCCCACATGTCTTATCCGAGCAGATAGTAGCAAAGAGACTAGATGACCATGAGGAGGTCATTCAAGAGATGTATGATCATTTATTGGATATGCCTCTCTAGAGGATGGATGAGTTTGAGGAGGAGACTAGCATTTTGACTAGTAGACTTGAGACTGCTAAGGCAGAGAGGACTAACCTGCATGAGCGAGTTAGGGCCTTGGAGCTTAGCGAGCAGAGCCTTCGAGATACCTTAAAGGTTGAGAGAGAGAGAGATTTGCTGGAGTTCAGCATCATTTGGGGTATGTTTCAGAGGAGCTGAGATAGAGTAGGACGTCTTACTTTGCTGACCAAGAGAGTCTTCGGAGGATCGAGACTTTCATGATTAGGCGCTTTGGCTATAGGCCATAGTTAAGCTGCATCACGACTTACGTATCGACTAGCACTAGATCAGTAGTATTAGGATTATGTACTCCCTTCTATGAAAGGATCATGTAACCAACGAATTTTCTATGTTATGCTAACTTATTTTATCTATTACTATTATTTCTCTTATATTCTCGGCGTATTGTGATGTTATTTATTTTGTTTTGGAATCATAATGATTCTACCATATTTTATATCCCTGTTCAAATATAAACTTAGCGTTGCGTCTATCCTACGTCATGACGAAAGCACCTCGTACAAAAAGTCTCACCCTGTTACATTTTGCAATTTAGAATCATGCCTGCCACTCGATCAAGAATGAAACCTGAAGCCATTAGGGAAGTAATCACCCAATGCGTGGCAGAAGCATTAGAAGCTTATGAGGCAGACCGAAACGTCAGTAACGTAGTTGAGAATGAAGGCGACAATAGAAATGGAAATGGAAATGGAAATGGAAATGGAAATGGAAATGGAGGTGGAAATGGAAACGGAAATGAATGGGGAAATGGAAATTTGAATGGTAGCAACTATAGGTGATTAAACATATCAAATAACATATTATTAACTATTAAATGCATCGGATAAATCACCTATCAACGGATCCATAGAGTCATATGATTAATCAAATAAATAACAACGATTATTACCTTTGTAGCGTGATCGGTAGAATTAAACAATGACCTTTACTTGTACATGATCCACCCAAGAAACTAAGTGACCAAAGTAGATCACCTCTATGAATATCCATACTACACTTCACAGTATACCTCTTGGATGCTAGTCCTTAACCCCGAAACCTTGGAATATACTTTGAATGAACAAGAATAAAAGTAATAGATTAAGAAAACAAAAAAAACCCTAGATGGGTGTTTATGTTTGTGCCATGTGTTTTTAAGGAGAGAAAGAGGGGAGAGTTTTGGTAAATTGTTATCAAATAAATGAGGAGATAATCACTTATTTATTGACTAAAAGTTTAAACAAAACTTCCTCCCTACTCTACTTAATGGTCGGCCCTATATGGGCTTAAGATGGCCTCCCATTTGTTTTCCAATTCCAATAAACTAAGTACATTACTTAGTTATTATAAGCCTGATATTGATCCCGAGTTACATAGTTTATTTCTATAACGTAAGTATAATAAACACGGTATATAGAGTGGAACCTCAGTGTATATGTGTGTGACCGTATAGGCTCACATGTGTCTAACCGTATATTATTTATTATGACATGAGCATACTCCAACAGCTCCTACTTGCGCACGTCATAATAATCAAGTAATAATACAAGTAAAGGTTAGCGTCTAGCAACATGCCAATGCCCCCAAAAACATATGAGGATTGTTTCTTAAACATCACATTTTAAATGGTTTAGATATCAATCATCCTTTTGTTACAGATACTATGTTGAACATTAGACACGGATCATGAATCATTCTAATGCTTAACGATTCTGTTTCTCGATATAGATATTGAACTAGATTACTAAATTAATTAAGTGTCATCTTAGTTACATTTAGGTGCGGCCACACATACATCTGTACAAATCATCGTGGGCCCCAGTAATATCTAACTCCAAAACATGTGGAGAACAAATCCTATTTTGACTGCACGTTTTCGTCATGTGTTTCACATCCCTCCTAAAGTTAGCCTTTATAGTAGCCTTGTTCAGGTCAGCATTGAACCATATCAAGGATTGACATTCCACACACACAAAACCTACTTACATCTCAAGTCTAAGGATGAGGGACATAACCACTTACGAGATTCACTATTGACGCCGATCCATGTAGTGATTTCTTATAGGTTGGGTCAATCTAATGTTCATCTAGTGAAAAACATATGAGTTTAGCGGTATTATCCATTAATATTCATACCATATGAATATGACCAAAACACTCACATTTGTCTTATTTCAATGATACTCCCGTATCATCAACTGACAATGAATTATTTAGAATAAATAAATTATTCATGGAATTAAACATGCTAATATAGGACACAGTTAATAGAGAATGAAAACGATCACACCAAGTATATCAATTCATTATGAAATAAAAACTGTTTACATCCTAATTACTCAAATACTAAAATAAACAAATCTACATAAAACTACCAGCTGGTCTAAGTCCAATGTTCCTAGCATGCTTAACATGTTTGGTGCAAGACATTGGCTTTGTAAATGGACCAACTAGGTTGTTATCTATATGAACTTTGCGAATACGGATATCACCCTCTTGAATTACTTCTCAAACAATGTGAAATTTTCGTCAAAAATGTTTGGCACCCTTTTGAACGCTAGGTTCATTGGCTATGGTAATGGCACCGGTGTTGTCACAGTACATATCCATAGGTCTATCATTATTGGGAACAACGCCAAGCCAGAAATGAATTTACGTATCCAAATTGCTTCCATCGTAGCTTCAGAAGCAACTATGTATTCAGCTTCCATAAAAGACATTGCAGTAGTGCTTTGCTTAGAACTTTTCCAATCAATAACACCTCCGTTCATCATGAAGACATCCCCCGTCTGAGATCGAAGGTCGTCCCGATCAGTTTTCCCAAGTATCCAACGGTCTGAGTAGCGAAGGTCGTCCTGATCAGTTTTCCAATAGCGTGTGTAGCAAGTATCACTCTATACTCAGTTGTAGAATCTCATCATAAACATGACAAAACATATCTTTTGTGTTTTTCTAAGTTCCGTTAGTATGTTCTTTACAGAAGTTCAGTGACTTTTCGCCTGGATTATGTTGGTATCTAATCGTTAGGTTCTGAGAGAATGCTACATCAAGTCTAGTGCACCTCACCGCGTACATGATAAATATATGTATGTTTATTAGTATTTGTGATTTTGATCGTAAAAGTTAATTGAAATTACTTGTTATTGTCATTTATAACAGATACGAAACATTGATATGAGATTTGTAAGAAGGATATATTGGCCATTTACAATATTAAGATGTTTCATTGATGCATAAAAAGAAACACGAAATATGAGATTCATATCGATCACTAACGTGTTAGCAGACGTGTTTGTATGGCCCAAAGGCCTGACTTGTATTTGTATCTTGTGCTCATGATTAGGCCCAATGTGTAGTATATATATACATTGTATTGTACTCATTATTCTCATTCAATAAACACAGTTTACATGGTATCAGAGCTCAGGTAAACCCACCATCAAAAATTTCCTATCCTCCGGTCATCGGTACTTGCCGGTGATTCGGAGGGATCCCCTTATTTTCGCTTTATTGTTTTGTTTAATTAGTTTTTTTTTATCCAATAAACAACTATGCTGTCAAATGCAATTATGCTTCCGCTCAACCAAATAACATAGAAGATGAAAAAGAAAAAGAAGAAGAAGCGGCTTTCAACATATGTTCCAATTTGTCCGTTAAAAAATCTCCCGTTCAAATTGCGGAGGAGTATTGAATGACTAGTTTAGTGGACCAATCTCAATTGTGGGCTTGAGTCCATTAGGGTTAGGGTTGTGATTGCTTAGTAAATAAGCTACATGTTTATTATAAATACACATGTAATCATCTTATATAAACACACAAAAACACAATCAATAATAAATCTCTATTGTCTTTCATAAATTACCACATCTACGGTTGCTCACACAACACGTCGAACAAGTACGCAACAATGCTAGTTGTAACTTCACGAATAAACAAGCAAACAAACACGTGTTCTTGTTAATAATCAAAACCGATTCGAATACTATAAAAGTATTACGTTCGAACTGGTTTAATAAAGAGTGTTATCAAAACAAAGAGATTAACATTAATATCTTTGTAGTAAACCTTAATGGTTTTTACTTTCTTGCCGATTGGTTGATCAAAGGAAGGAACACAATTTGCTTTTGAATATTAAATTGTGTCGTGTAGGGATAAATGACTTTTGAGTGTCGTATGGAATTATGGAATTGGACGAGTTAAGGGTAAGGGTGTTTATATAGCACCTTATCCCTAATCTCAAAACTTGTTTCCTACTCCAAGTCTTAATCTTTTACACCATTAATTTTCTAAAAACGACACTTAGACCTCTTTCTAGTCTATTCTTAAATCTGCCACTTTAGGGAGAAGGACAAGGGTTTTTGTTTTCGTCATTTAAGCCCTTCTCTTTTTATTTAACATGTATTAATTAGTTTATAACGTCTAACGGTTAAAC
>BQNB010069418.1:15677-33496 GCA_026074375.1 Tanacetum coccineum | reverse complement strand
ATGATCTATAAAGACCCCTCACTGTATCACCACTTTCGATGTTGTTTATCTCAAGTGGAGGGATGTGCGTATAATATCGAATGTTGAAGGGGTAAGAATTAAAGATATAAACTCATGTCATATTTGCATATTTATCATGAAGAAAAGAGGGTGCAACAAAAATCCACCCATGTGCTAAAAATGTAAAAATGATGCAAAATAAAAAAAATAAAAAAAATAGAGTTAGTAGCTCATTATTGCACCAAGACATCTCGGTAAAATGGAGCTAGTAGCCCATTATTACAGCAAGTCATCCCAATACTTATGAAGAATGGAGCTAGTAGCCCATTATTAAAGATCAGATTTTCAGACTTAAACTCTTGAACCGATGGATGGACAGTAGCTAGTTATGACAACCTTAGATTATTTTAGACTATTTTTTTGTGTTTTTATATTAACAACCATTAAATGTGTATCCTATGTCTATCCTAACCCTTTATCACCCTTTAAAAACCATATTACCCTTGTTGCCTTTAAGAATTATTTAGTCCATAATTATAACTGGTGCAGATTTGTGTACTTTCCAAGCTTATGATAGAATACATGCTATGATTGTGCAATTGAGCGATCACCCCGAAAATTTGAGTGACTTTTTATCCTTTTTTCGTGAGGTGTTCGGCTTTGATGTTTTCTAGCATAAGAGTTTTATAAATTCATTTTTTGAAGTTATTCTCGAGAAATCTTTTTATGAAATGTTTTAACAGGTTCTACTTGAGGGTAAGTAGAAGTCAAGTGGGGGGATATTTGATAACATCAAATATTTATTACTTTTTGGTGGCAAAATACCCCCTAAAATACTTGCAAATGTCTCACTAACACTCGAAAATAAGATATTTTCTATTGCTTTATAGTTTTCAGGTGAAATGCAGGAAAGTGACAAGAAACAAGGGAAAAAGGACTCAAAGTATAAATTCTAAAGAATGTTAAGGCGTAACATCAAAAATGGTTACGCCGTTACATAAATTAAGCAAGTACGAAGATTAAGGAACACTTTATGGCGTAACACTATATCTAGTTACGCCGTAACCCTATATTTGGAAGGAAATCTTGTCAAAGTTATAGTTACTGCGTAACACCTTATCTAGTTACGCTGTAACCATGAAGATCCACACATATAGAATGAAGATCACGTACATATGGAAGTTATATGAAGGTTACGGCGTAACACCATATCTGGTTACGCCGTAAAAACTGCTTAATTATGGAATGTCATGTAAGTTGGTTACGGTGTAACACCTTTATTGGTTATGCCATAACAGGTATGATAAATATAAATAGAGGCCTCATTCAAGCTATTCTGACGTCACTTCCTCCACAGCTAATTGGAGAGGCGACAAAGGCTTCTAACCTTCGAAGAATTCCACCTGGAGTCCAAGGGAGATCACACTTTACTTAATTTTTATATTTAATCGTTCAAATTATGAATCTTGTAAGAATTATGAGTTTTCAATATATGATTTCTTCTATCTCTTACTGTGTTTCCGTTGCCATGAGCGGCTAAGCTTTTAAAGTGCTGGCCTAGTTATGAATTTACTTTTGTTATGATTATTTCTTGTTAAATTATGGTTTTATTAGATATTCCTTGACTATCGTGTAACCCTGGGTTTTGGTAGTACAGGTGGTTTGGACCTAGCTTTCCTTATTAATAGATTACCTTGTCATGATGGGATCCAATGAGTACTAGGGAGGATCACTAACTCTTTACCTGGTGTAGGAACTGATCGGTCACTGCACAAATCACTCGATACTTAAAAAGCACAGGAACTCTTTCAGAGGGGGTTACTAATCTTAAAAGGTTATTAGATATGTTTTGGGAATAGTTGGGATTAATCACTACAACCTAGATAACCTACTTCCTAGATGATTCAGGACTGATTCAGAATCGCAAGAAGTATAGGATAGACTGTATATGCACATTCAAGTCTATCGACTTTAGAAACAAGTAATGAAACCATAGTTTGACATTGCACAGCAAATTGTCTTCATAACAATAGTAATGAAGTAACTAGGTTAGCATGTTTTCTCTCTTGATATCTCCTATCCTTTTAATTTTAGTTATTTATTTTATTGTATTGTTATTTATTTATTTCAAATCAATTCTAAAAACCATTTTCAAAACATGACATTTCAAATTAAAACTAATTACACCTTAGCTCTTAGGACGACCTCGGATTTACCAATCTATACTACCCACGATCGGGTTCTCTGCCTGTTAGTGCGTCGTTAGGTAGATCAAGTTTTATAAATTTATAACTTGATAAAATATATTTTAAAAGAAAATACGCATCAAAACAGGTGAACGACACTTTCGACCGTAAAGTGCTTCAAATGGTGCAGCCTTAATGGTAGTGTGATAACTATTGTTATATGAAAACTTGACTAATGGCAAATGGTTAACCCAACCCTTTTCAAAGTCGATCACACAAGCACGCAAGATATCCTCGAGAGTTTGAATAGTTCTCTTGCTTTGTCCGTCAGTTTGCAGATGGTATGCAGTACTCATATCTAAATTTGTACCCAATGCCTTCTGAAGTGACCTTTAAAAATTTGATGCGAACCTAGGGTCGTGATCACAAATGATTGAGACGGGTATCCCATGCCTCGTGACTACCTCTTTCTGGTACATTCTTGCCAACTTTTCCATGGGATCAGTTTCCCTCATTGGCACGAAGATTGCGGATTTAGTAATTCGGTCAACAATCACCCAAATTATGTCATAACCTTGTGACGACTTAGGAAGCTTCATGATAAAATCCATAGTGATATTATCCCATTTCCATTGAGGTATCTCGAGTTGCACCAACAAACCCGATGGACTTTGGTGTTCAGCCTTGACCTTAGCGCATGACAAACATTTGCTAACATTGGTGGCAATGTCGGCCTTTATATTAGGCCACCAATATAGCTTCTTCATGTCCTGATACATCTTTTCAAAACCTATATGGATAGAATATTTGGACTTGTGGGACTCATGCACAATCACAGTCCTCAAATCACCATAACATGGCAACCAACTCCTGCCATTTAAGCATAGAGTTCCATCTGTGCGGGGTTCCAACTTCTCCTTCGTTATGTCCTTCCTGATCATACCTCCTATAGCTTTTACCAACTTGTATAAATCTTCCAAATCTTCCCTGTCAAAATTTTTAAGCATTTGACTAACTATCATATACATTTGAGACTTTCCATCAGCTCTCATTATTTGATAATAGCTTTTTCTTCCTTCTTTATGAATCTTTCAGCCAACAATACTTGGAGACTTAACAGCCAAAGGTATAGCATCAATTGCTACTTCTTCATCTGGAATGATTTCCATTAACTGTTTAAGCTTTGCTGTTTCTTTGTCATCTTCCACCTTTTGCTTCTTTGTAATCTCTTGTATCAGCTCGGTTCCTGATTACTTTTCTTTGCCTTCCACCAACTCTGTTCTAAAGTCTTCAAATGTTATTGTACCCTTTGAATGCTATGTCAAACATCTCTTGGTATAATCCAATACTCTTTCAACTTCAAATCTTTGAGCTTGTATCCTTCCATGTTCTTTAGGTAAGTACACATTATCTTTCTTTGTTGAGCTTTTGTTGGTGGTTTGTTTCTTTTCTCTTTTGCTCTTTTAGCTGCAAAATGCTTTCTTCTTTTCTCTAAGAGTTGTTGAAATAATGTAGCCTTTTCTTCAATAGACAACTCTTCTTGTTCTTGTGCTTGCATTCTTTCAGCCAATTGATGATCAGCATCAATCTTTGCCTGTATATCATCCCATGTTTCAATCAAGGCAATATTGGCTTCTTTTTCTTTTTCAGCTTTCTCTCTTGCAAGTCTTTCTTCTTCATTAAATTCAGCTTGTAAATTTAAAGCAGTTTCTTCATCAAGCCTGATTTGATCTTTCTTCTTTATAGGCTTCACAGGTTCTATCAATAAATCTTTACCTTTGTCCTGTGATTGTTGTGAAGATATTGTTGTTGTAGATTAACCCAGCTCTTGTATAACAACCCTTTTCTTCACTAGGTTTTATACTTTTCATTTCTTCAAGTTCTGGAGCAAGTTAATATCATCAACAGTTTTAATTATAGCAGTAGTTGTTGTAGCAGTACTAACAGTTGTTGCAGCACTAGCAGCACTAACTATATCACCAGCAGCACTATCTTGAGCAACATCAATAATTAGTTTAGCAGTGTTAATAACTCCAACTACTTCTTCAGCAACTTCTTGTTCTGCAACAAACACCTCCTCACCAGCAGAAACATTCACATCATGAACACTAACCAGGGTAATTTCTTCATCTGCATCAATAGCATCAATCCTTCCCTGTTTGGATGCATCCTCATCCAAACTTTCTTCATTATCAGAGGATTCTATCCTAGCAGTCAAACCAACTTTGTATAATCTCTTCAGCCTATGAGTTCTTGACCTATTTTTCTTTTCAAGCTTCTTGACCCTCCTTTTCAAACTAGCAATCTCATTATGTTGAGTGGTCTTTGTCTTCTCCAAATCAAGAACCCAGTTTTGTAAAGTGGTACATAATGCCATCAATTCATCAAGTTTAAGTCTATCCTCATCACTTTGAAGTGTGTTACCTCTTGCGAGCAGTGAATCATTGGAATGTTTAGATACACTCTCAAACCTAGTTTGAGCAATAGTATCCCCCATGGTTTCTTGGCACCTGGGACCACCACCTGAATTAGTTCCTTGGGAACTAGATTCATTAGGTGTTGCTTGGATTGGGTCTTATTTATGTTAAAGTTGTCATGCTTGACTTCTAATCTTTAGAAAGCAAGTAGTGACAACTCATCCCAAAAATGTCAACCAACTCCTAGGGACAGCCTCATCTTGCAACATTTTCTAATTGGATCACTAGGTTGAAGGTATAACTAAGGGTGTCTTTCTTTTAGGCTTCCTAGGTTGTTGTGTCTTTTGAGGTTGAGTAGATGGTTGAATAAAGGTGGGTGTGTGATGGGGATCAGTTGGAATTGCTGAACCTTCACCCAATTATGATTGGTTTTGTACCACCATTGTTTGAAATAAAGGTGTTACTCTATCAGAAAAACCTTTACCTACCTCTCATATTTCCAAAAATCTTTTTAGTGTGAGAGGGTGCAATATAAATTCTCTTATGAGTTGACATCCCATCAAGTTGTTGGTCTAAAAATATTTGTACAAACCTTGGATACATCAAAAATTTGCCAGACAAATTATCTAAGTTTCTAATCATACTATCAAAAATGAATTTTGAAAAGTTAAATTTTCTGGTTTGTAGCTAAGCAGATAATGGCAGATGCCATAGTACTACTAAATTAAATTCCTTTGCAGTAGCTCCTTTGACTTAGACACTGGTTAAAATAGTATGAATTAGAAATTTCCATTGTGGGAAAAGATGGTTTTATTAAAGTTTAGTTTTTGTGAAATTTTCTCATACCCCATCAATGTAAGTTGTTCAAAAATGGTAGAATTTGGTAAACAATCAATACCTTCCTCATCTGCTAGTTGAAGATCTCTTCTAACAGATGATTCAGTGATGATTATCTTCTTGCCATCTACTAGGGCATGTAACTGTTCTTCCCATTGATAGTTTTGAATAAATAGTAGACAGATCGGTTCATGCAAGAACATATATATAGTAGATTACCAGTTAAGGCCATACCTTATATGGTGTGCATTCAAAAAATACACTATTTGGTTCAATACCCATCATTCTCTGGTGGGTTTATGACAAAAACGCAACCATATTATGAGTATCTGCAAACTTTAGAGTCGTCATTTATGTTGGGTTTTGATAATGAATAATAAAATTGAGTTAGGGTTTGTAATTAGAGAGTATATGAAAAAATGAAATTGATTAAATGATTGATTGAAACCCTTGATCGAAGTATTTATGAAAAATACCCTCAACAACCCAGCAGTAGTAACTCAACAGTAGTAAGTTATGCCTAGCTAGCATAACTGTGAGTCACTCAGTATTAAACTTAATGCTTTCCAAACTTCTTTCCCATCATCAATCTAACACTTTTCTTTGCTTTTCTTGCAAAATGTTAGCCCAAAAACCAAAAAAATAAGCCATAGCAATTTTCACAATTATCACATTATTTATTTTTTATCCTTAGAGTATTAGTATAAACTAACAGTAGAATCTCTACAGTATTAAGTATAACCAGCTATGTGACTATTTTTCTTAATGCAGAATATTTTATTGACAGGAAATAACAGTACTTAATTATACAAAAAATCTACAAAAACATAAAGAGATAAAAGATTAAGATTTAGCATTCAATACTTAGCAATCAATTTGAAATATAACTTTACATCAAAAGCTTTGTAAGAAATCTGCCAAAATTCTTGTCAGTACGGATTTTGGACCATTTGAAATCAATTTCTTTTTATTGAAATCTCTAATAAAATGATGTCTGATCTCTATATGCTTTGTTTTTTAATGAAGAACATGAAGGGATTTTTAATTATGCAAAATCAGTTCTGTTATTGTCATAAAGATCTTTTTGCATAAAATTGTACCCATAAATCAAGTAGTTGATTCTAATCCAAAGCACTTGTCCAGAGGCAACTTGAAGCAACAACATTATTCAGGTTGTGTTGTGTAATTTGCATCCACTGTTGTTTCTGTGCACTGCCATGATATTAATTACATCCAAGGATTTCTTTAACCTCCTAGTGATAGATTCCTTATCCAAGCTTGCTCCAGCTTAATCACTATAGTGTATCTACCAAAATCAAAAGAAAGTATCTTTTGGATACCATAAGGCCTATTTGGTTGACCTTTTAAGTACCTAAAAATCTTTTCACGGCAATATGAGAAGTGAAACCTTTGGGATTGATTGGTATGTATCTAGCACAGGCACACACTGCAAACATGATGTCAGGTCTTGAAGATGTAAGATGCATCAATGAACCAATCATTGACCTAAACATATGAACATCCACTTCTTTACCATCTTCATCATTAGCAGAGGCTTTTGAGTTTCCATTGGTGGTGCTTAGCAGTCTTGACTTTTGTAACCCAAATTTCTTTAACATTCTCAGCAACCATATTTATCTTGACTAATAAATATGCCATCCTTCTTCTGCTTCACTTGTAATCCCAAGAAAAATGTAAGTTCTCCCATAGAACTCATCTGAAATTTCTTATGCATAACTTTATCAAAAATACAATGCATAGCTCCTTATTTTGTTGAACCAAAGATGTTATCATACATAAACTTTGGACGCTAAATTTCACCACTGTGCCTTTTGATGAATAAGGTCTTGTCAATTTTCCCTCTTTGAAACCTATTGTCTAACAGATTATGTTTTTTTTTGGGGGGACAAGGGTTTCATACAAGCTCTAGGGCTTGATTGGAGTCCATACAGTGCTGTTTTGTAACCTTGTATTTACTCTAATCAGAACGTCTTCTCTATCTTCAAATCCTGATGGTTGACATACATACACCTCTTCTTCAATCTTTTCATAGAGAAAAGCACTTTTTACATCCATTTGATACACCACAAAATCATTTAATGAAGCATAAGCTAAAAATAGCCTAATTGCTTCAATTCTTGCAACAGGGGCAAAGACTTCATCATAGTCAATCCCTTCTTCTTGTGTGTATCCTTGAGTAACCAATCTTGCTTTATTTCTTATCACAATTCCCCTTTCATCCTTTTTATTCTTGAAAACCCATTTAGAGCCTATAGCCCTTTTTCCATTTGGTAAATCCACTAAAGTCCAAACTTTTTGTAACTTGAATTGTAGAAGCTCTTCCTGCATAGCCTCTATCCAGCTTGGATCCTTCAATGCATAAATTACCTTTTTGGGTTCTTTTCTGTTGTTAAAAAGCAAGCAAACAAAGCGTTTTGATATAGGTCTTTATGGTTTGTTCTTTATTGATAGTACTAACAAACCCATGTTCCTCCAAATTCTTTGACATCTTTCTTGTTTGTGTAGCTGATTGCAAATCTTCAATCACTTGATCAAGAGGATGATCTTTATGAATTCTTGTAGTTGGATTAGGACTGACTTGGATTGTTGTATCCAAATTGTTCATGTCAGCCACTGCACCATCATCTTCATCATCTCTTGAGAAGTCAAATATGCTATCATCTTCCAAAGCAGGCATATTTGGATCATATGGAAGTTCAATGCTTGTTTTTCCACTAATAGTATTAACCTCATTGGTGCCAGCAGCATTAACAGTTGAACTAACAGTATTAACATTATCAGCAGTATTAACATTGTTAGTGTTGTTAACATTATCTTCCTTCTCTTGATCTTTACATTCACTGTCTTTTCTTGGATCTTCATTAACATTCTTTCCATCACCACTTGAAGGTTTAGATCCATCATCATGAAAACTCTTTGGATCTTGGTAATATGGTTGGATCACAGTTCCCTTAATGGTAGCAAAAATGTAATCTTTTGGACATGTTTGTCTCCATTCTAGCTTGACCTGCTTATAACTTGCCTTTCTGCAAAACCATTAGATATGTACTGCAACAATTGCTCATAATCATTGTTCTTGTTAGTGCATCAATATTCAAATGAGCTCAATCTGTCACAACTTACCTACAAAACATTAGTGTACTCTTACTAAACCTAATATGCAAGTTTTCTATAACTATCCTTGTTCTACTATTGAATACTCTAAAGGCTTTACTATTCAAAGAGTATCCAACAAAGAAACCTTCATCAGTCTTACCATTAAATTTACCTAAGTGATCTATGGTATTGAGAATGGTAACAGGATACCCAAATGGTCTCATAAAACTTAAAGTTGGTGTTCTACCATGGAAAAGTTCATATGGGGTCTTGTTATGAGGCTTAACTACTAACACTCTATTTTACTCATTGTAAGCAGTATTTGCTGCTTCTGCCACAAAAAAGTAGCTGCACTTAGAATCAGCTAGCATAGTTCTAGCAGCCTCAATTAGTGTCCTATTCCTCCTCTCAGCAACTTTATTTTGTTGAGGAGTTCTAATTACACTAAATTATCTCAAAATACCCTTCATCTTATAAAACTGATTCATTTCTTTATTTTTGAAACTAGTTCCATTATACACATCTAATCCCTCTAACCTTGTGATCTACTAGATTTTCTATCCCAGTTATAAAGGACTTAAGAATGCCACTAGTATCATCCTTAGTGTAGAAGAAACCCATGTAAAACCTTACTGTAATCATTTGTGGACAATAGGCAAATACATTTTTTTATTTAAAGCTTTTTACAAATGTTGGACCAAACAAGTCCATATGCAATAAATGTAAAGGAATATTGATTGAGTTCACTGTTTTGGACTTACAAGAGGCTCTATGATGCTTTCCCTTTTGACAAGAAACACAGGTTTGATCGTTTTCAAATAGTTTGGAAGGTAAACCTCTTACAAGATTTCCCTTAACCAATTTATTCATGGTTTTAAAATTTAAGTGACCTAGCCTTCTATGCCAAAGTTTAGATTCATCAGATGTGGCTTTTACAAAAAGGCAAGTTAAACCTCCTTTAGGAACTATGTTCTTTAAATCAACACTATCATTATTGTTTCTTTCTAGTGTACTCTAAGTAAAACTTGACTTTCATCAATTAACTTAAAGTTTAGAGATAAAACAATACATTCTAGTGTCATTAAAAAGAACACTATTCTTTTTATCATACATTTGTGAGACACTAAAGAGATTAAAGTTTAACTCTCTCACAAAATACACATTTTCAAAATCTAGATTACCAGTTTTAATGGTACATTTTCTTGTGATTTTCCCTTCTTTGGGGTTTCCTCCAAAAGCAACATATCCTACATCTATCTCTTCATAGTCTGTAAGATAGGACATGTTCCCTGTCATGTGCCTTGAGCATCATATCAATCACTCCTTGATCCTGTAAATCTATTTGCTGATTGCCATGACATTATGATAAAAAAAATAGTTTCTTTTGGCGGGACTCAAGCCATCACTGACTGGATCTGCCTGATGCATCCAATATAATCAAAATTTTTTTTGGGTTATTGATGCATGTTGTATTAAAAAACTTGTTTAAATCTTTATGCTTTGGTTTCCTAACCCTACATGCTGAGGCCTTTAACAACATTAAATTTATTTCATTTAACCAGCATTAACTACTGCTCTTTTGGCTAAGAGTATTAATTTTATTTTTACCCCTATCATGTATTAACCTTGATTTAATATATGTTTTTAAATTGTTGTGTTTTTTGCATAGGCCTCTTTAACGTAAATGTGCCGTTTTAGAAAGTTATGCCATTGGTCTAGCAACATTCATTGTTGTTTTTGAGTGAGCAACATTAACTTGTCTAGCAGTATTAACCAATACTGATGTTTTTGAAATATTTTGTCTAGCAGTATTATTTGATATTAAACCTGACTTCATTAGTACTGCTCTTGGAACCAACTTCTTTTTAGCACAAGAGTGAGTCTTTTTAGCAAAAGTTTTGATGATTCACCACTTTGGCAGTGGTTCTAAACAGGTTTTACCATCCTTTGATTTTTGATGGTTATTGCAATCTAACCTGCAATGATCAAAGCTTCCACATACATAACAGGCCTTATTAAACATCTCAAAATTGCTTCCTAGTTTTTGATACATCATATTGTTCTAATTTCTTTATTGCCTCTTGGACTGTTAGTGTTTTGCCTATGTTGCTCAACTTGTTTAATAGTTTTCCTAGCAGTTTTTTCTTGTTGTTTAGATTTGACAAACTCTTTCTTAACAATACTAGACCTAACTGTTTTCTTTTTAGTTTTAGACTGAGACACATCCTCTTCCTCGTCATCTGACACCCATTCTTCAATACTTGGGGCATCATCATACTTCCTAACTACCTTAGGCTCTTCTTCACTAGACATAGCTTTACAGTTCTCAACTACAGGCTTATTAACAAACTTATCTAATCTAGTAAAACACAAATCAGGTGTTTGTGGAGGCATGAAATTTTCCCTTGTGTCGGCTTTGTTGGAGGTGGTACTGTATTATATTTTCATAGCCTAAACCTTTCTTACAATTGTCAACTATCTGACACTCTATGTGCTTGTTTAAACTTTTAGATGCATGTTCAAATTTATCTACATTAAGTTGAATGCCATATTTTTCTTTTTGAACTACTTCAAGCTTCTTCCTAAGCTCTCTAATGGTTATTTATCCTACATGAATTTCAAATTTTAAGCCTTTAATATCTTGTAAAATATATAAAAACTCATTTGATTATTTAAACTTCTTGTTTTTTCTTTCCATAACTTAACTGTCTTTTTTACCTAGAACCATTAAATGTCAAGAACACCATATTTTTATATTTTCTGATTTTTTTAATTTTGTATTTTCTTTTTATGATTTTATATTTTTATATATTGTTTTTAAAAAGTTTATATAAAATGAATAATCTTTTTGGGTTTTTCTGATTTTCTTATATACATGTGATACAGAGGATATGTGAAGAGTTTACCACCATTACTCTTCCTCTTCGTTTGCCAGTTTTTGCAAAGTCTCAGGGGACATACTTCTCATACCAAGCTTGTTGATGAGAAAGTCAAGTCGTTCTCGTGCTAAAGGCTTAGTGAAAATGTCTGCCAACTAATACTCTGTTCTGACAAAATACAGCTCAACCACCCCGTTCTCCACTTGCTCCTTGAGAAAGTGATGTCAGATGTCTATATGCTTGGATCGAGAGTGTTGGAAGTTGTTGCAACATAAAGCAATGGCATTTTTGTTATCGCAGTACAGAGGCATCTTGTTGAACACAGGGCCATAGTCAATAAATTGTGATCGCATACAAAGTATTTAGCACAACATCCTGACAAGGCAATGTATTAAGCTTTTGTACTGGATATGGCGGTGCTCTTCTGTTTCTTTAACGACTAGCTCACCAAGCTATCACCTAATAGTTGCATACTTCTAGACATGCTTTTTCGAGTATCTTGGCAACCCACATGGTCAGCATCTGCAAAAGCTGTTAGAGCAATGCAAAAATCGTTCGAATACCAAAGACCCATATTTATGGTTCCTCTTAGGTATCGAAAGATTCGCTTAACCACATGTAAGTGCTTTTTGATAGGCTTTGCTTGATACCGGGCACACATGCACACAACAAATACAAGGTCTGGTCTACTGGATATTAGATACATAAGAGTGCCAATCATTCCACGATAATGTGTAGGATCAACGACTTTCCCTTGTGGGTCTTCATCCAGTTTTGATTTCTCCACCATTGGAGTATCCACTGGGTCGTAGGTTTCTATACCATAATTTTTAAGTGATTCAAGAGCATATTTGGATTGATTTAAAAAGATACCTCTAGGAGTTTATGAAATTTGCAGTCCAAGAAAGAATGATAGTTTGCCCATCATCAACATCTTGAACTTTGAACACATGATTTTAGAAAATGATTCACAAAGATCAGATTTAGTGAAGGCAAAAATAATATCGTCGACATAAATTTGTACCATTAATATGTCTTTGCCTTATCTCCTGATGAATAATGTAGGATCAACGGTGCCTTTTGAGAACTTCTAGGAGAGTAGAAATGATGAGAGCAAATCATACCAAGTCCGTGGAGCTTGCTTCAAACCGTAAAGGGCTTTCTTAAGCTTGTACACATGGTTAGGATTCTTTGGATCTACAAACCCATCTGGTTGACTAACATAGACTTCCTCACGCAGTATGCCATTCAAGAACGCGATGTTCATATCTATTTGATAGACGATCATGTTCATATGAGCAGCAAATGCAATAAAGATACGGATGGCCTCAATTCGTGTAACTGGAGCAAAAGATTCTTTAAAATCTATGCCTTCTTCCTGACGATATCCCCTCGCTACCAAACGAGCCTTATTTTTCAACATACCTCCCAGTTCGTCTAATTTCACCTTGAATATCTACTTCAAGGTAATAATCATAACATGATCCGGACGAGGTACCAGCTCCCAAACTTCAAGATGTTCAAACTCATTGAGTTCTTCTTGCATGGCTTCAATCCAGCAGGATTCTGTCAATGCTTCTTTATAACTCTTAGGTTCAACGAAAGAAAGGAAAGCATCGAAATAACAGAATAGGGCTTCATCTTGTAGTTGATGTCGAGTGGAGACCGGTCTAGAAGGATCGCCAATTACATTATCAATCGGGTGATCTTTGGTCTATTTGTTGATGTGTTCGGGTGGTTGGTTGATTGAGTACACATTGTTTGGAATAACAACCTGAGAAGAGGATTCTTCATAACTTGGTTCTAGAATTAGAAAATCAACATAGGGATTATTATCCATGTGTGCAACTTCAATATCATGGTCAGCTTCTTCAACACCGAGAGGAATTACTGGAGATGGTGTTTCTTGATTTGTTTGTGAGGTACTTGTAGATGGTGCATCTTGATCAATTGTAAGTGAGGAAGGTGTACTGGTTGAAACAACAAGTTCTGAAGTAATGACTGCAAGAACTTAAGGATAAACACATGGTGGAGGATTAAGGCACTCTTCAAACATTGGTTGAAACAATATTTCCTAGTCATTCTTTATTGGTGGGACATACGATGTTGAAGAAGGAATGTTTTGCACGAGTCCTGAACTGATTGTTCCAGGAGTCATAAGTTTAGGCTCGGGTCCTGAACCGAATTGTTCAAAAGTCATTGCTGTCAACTCATCAAAATCAACATGAATAGTTTTAATGATTAAACGGGTTCTTTTGTTGTAGATTCGAAATGCTTTCTTTACAGGAGCGTAACTAACAAAGATTCCTATATCAGCTTTAGGTTTTAACTTACCAAGATCTTCACCATCATTAGTGGGATAGCAAAGAGCACCAAAGACATAGAGATAAGATAAGTCAGGTTTTTTATCATGGAGAAGTTCATACGGTGTTTTGTTGTGACGTTTTCAGATTAATGATCGGTTTTAAGTATAGCAAGCTGTCGCGACTGATTCTGCCCAGAGAAATAACAGAGCCTTTTAAAAGATCAACATGGTGCGAGCAGCTTCCACTAAAGTACGGTTTTGTTTTTTGAACATCATTCTGTTGTGGAGTGCGAGAAACGGATATTTGATGTGAGATTCTAACTTCTTCATAATAAGCTCTCAGTGTTTGATTGACAAATTTTGTGCCATTATCAGTCCTGGTGTTACGAACGGTTGCATTCAGACAAACTTGAATCATTTTGAGAAACTTAATCATGAACTTTGGAACTTCATCCTTTGATCGTAGAAATTTCACCTATGTAAACCAAGAATAATCATCAACGATAACTAGTATATATTTTCTCCTATTGGTACTTTGAATCCTCATTGGACCGCAAAGATCCATATGCAGCAGATAGAGTTTTTCTTGAATGGAGTCTTCAGCTTTAGGTTTGTGGGAGTGTTTCTTGCTTTTACCAAGAGCACAAACAGGGCACAAGTGATCCTTCTGATACTTTTGGTTTTGGAAGTCCTCGGACGAGATCTTGTTTGGCAAGAGAAGTGATATAATCAAAGTTTAAATAAGATAATCTTCAATGCCACAACCAAGACTTGGTCTTTGAGGCCTTAGACAAGAGACATATAGGAGAGGATAGCAACAAATTTTCCATAGAAAAAGTATATAAGTTTGAACCCATTGATCCCTTAAGTAGATCAACACCTTCTAAGTCACGAATGAAGCAGGTATGTTTGCAAAAAGCTACTTCGAGATCAGAATCACAAAATTGTCACACGAAGAATAAGTTATGTCCTAAACCTTCCACATAGTAAACCTGAGATACTATAACATTTTGCATTTGATAGTCTTCATAACCCATTATCTTAGCAATATGATCATTCCCAAGTATGACGGTACCAAAAAAATTACTAACGAAGTTGATGAGTTAAGAGTGATTTTCAGTCAAATGCTTAGAGCATCCAGAGTCCAAATACCACAGAAAAATTTAGACAACCTGCAATCGATAAGAAAAGAAGATGGACCCTACAGATCTTGATGCTTTTGGTTTCCTATTGTATACCTTAAGTTCTGGGGATGGTGCGACTATTGTAGTTATAGTGGATTCCTTAAGAGGCACTTCTTTAGTGGAGGTAATCCTAATTAAAGGGCACCTATTTCCAACTATAGTGAATATTCTTCCAGTGGGTTTCCAGCTATATCCAACTTCAGTAAACACCTTACCCGTAGGTTTCCATACTTTTCTCATTTTATTTCTTTTAGATTCAGATTTAGAACGCACATTCACATCATTCACATAATCAATAAGTGTTAAGATTGATAAAAGTGGCGATCTTATTGAGATAAATGTCTTGTGATAAATAATGAAATATTATTGTGTAATAGGTTAGGTAGATGGTAAATAGTCAAAGACTATAAGTCTAAGGGGCTAAATTATAAATGTCTAGAAGACAAGGGCTCCATGGTCATTCATTGTAAAAGGGTATAAATACCTCTCCACCACCTCATTTGTAGGGTGTGTCTTGTGTGTGTATTCAAGTTTCATTTCATTATCCTTCTCCCTCTTTCTCTCTCTACTTTCTCTCTCTAAACTTATTACTATATTGCTTATTGATCTTGAAATTCAGATCTAACAAGTGGTATCAGAGCTGCAGGAGCGATTTAGTGGTATTTTGGAGAGCTTATTCCGACAGCTTATTCTGAAAGCTTATTTCAGCAGCTTATTTCGAGCTTATTTAGGCTTATTTCGTACTTATTCGGTCTTGATTCGCTGTTGTGCTTATTCTGATTTTCGTGTCATTTTTACTGATTTTCAGCTTATTTTTGTAAGCTTATTTGAGTCAAATTTGCTTATTTTTGGTCAAAACGTCAAACTACTTAAAAATGTGCTTATTCAGCTTTTAGAGCTTATTTTGTGCTTATTTGCTAATCTTGGTTTTATCGAGATTGATTGCTTATGGTTTAAACGTAAGAATCTTGGCAAATTCAGTACGAAATTTGCTTATTTGAGCTTATTGTCAAACTCAGTAGTTTGTATTTGTCAAACTCAGTAAAAGTTTGTTACAACAACTTTGACTGGTCAAACTCAGGATTTTTCAGACTTTTGACTTTCAAAATTAATCGTTGACCGGTCAAACTCGGTATTATTGAACTTGAAATCGAAAAAGAAAATCGAAAAAGAATTCATTGTGAATCAGTGTTACAAGAAAAAGAAAAAGAGTAGATCTCAGATTTGTGTCTCCAATATTTGTTGTTATAAGTCAAGATCTTTAATAGATCATTTAAAAGAGAAACTTTTCATCACAGATCAAAAAAAAAGAGAAAAAAAACCAATCTCAGTATTATCATCAGTTTCACAGATCTTTATCAAACTCAGTCTCATACTCGGTAAATCACAAACTTGGAAACAAAATCTCAATCAACCAAGAAACTCAAACTCGGTAAGACTCATCACATACTCATTCTCGGAACAAAGAAAAAGTCTTTCACGTATCAAGATCTCAGTTCACTCAAACGTGTTGCTCATCACAGATCCAATCAAAAAGAGAAAAAGATAAAATTGAGCTGTTTTTTTCTTTTGTTTGTGTTTAACATCAAAGCCAAGATCTTAAAGATCCAAAAACACAAAAGAAAATAATCATAGATCTACCATTCTCGACTGTCTCAAATTCATCATACATCATTTTCGAAACAAATCAAAAGAGAAGAAACCAACTCGTGGCATATATTCAACACTCGAATGAACACATCATCATAGATCAAAACCAAAGTGTTCATAACTATCTTTGCGTTGTTTTTCAAGGAAAATAATCAAAGAAAAAATAATAATAATAATAATAATAATAATAAAATAAGATAAATAGATCTCAGATTTTTTGTTCAACTTTATTAACAAATCTTATAGATTTTTTGTTTGAACAAGTATCTTCATTGATCTTTGTGAAGCATGTTCTTCTTGTTAATATAAGAAAATCAAAACAAAGACAAAGAACACAGCTTCTTATTTTATTTTATGTTTTTTGTTTCGATTCATAAAAGAAAAACAAAGAAAACAATAAACGAAAAAGAAATCAAGTAGTATCCTACCTTGGTTCGGATTTTACCTCATCTGACCACGTTGTTTGGATTTTATTTCACTCAAAGTAGTCATTGAGCAAGCATAGTTGGCTTGTGTTTGTTACACAATCAGTGGTTAATGATATGAGTGAGTGAGATTTTATGTTTGAGAGTTTCTGTTGGGGTTTATTTTTTGAGATAGAGAGGACTCATAAGAAAAAATAAGATAGAGGCGGATGATTATGTTTAGTGGTAGGGTTTGTGTGTGGTTATATGTGTGTAGGGTTATAAAGTATCAAAATTGAAAATGAATTGGGTCAGCTGATGATGCATTCATAATGGGCCTTATAACCGAGATTATCGTGGGCTGATAGGGTTTTATTTGTGTATGCTAAATTTTTCATAAGGATAATTTTCTGTGTATGAGTTCATTTGTGGGTTGATATGGTTTTATCATTTTCGGTATTCATTTCATTTGTACTTGATTCGCCAAATAGTATACGTATATAATACTACTAGGCAAATCAATGATAAAAAGATTCCGGAAGAGATATTCCCGGGTCGTATGTCCCAACGAGGCTGCAATTGAAATTTATCCTGGTTTGATGAGAAATTGAATGATGGAAACACTGATATAATTATAACTAAGGCTAAAATTAATTAAATAAAACCTAATTTAATCTACAGGAAACAAGTATAGGAAATGGGGATCTTAAAAACTACGGGAAACAAAATTAGATATTGGGGAACCCTAATATTAAAAATTAAGAAAATAAATGCTAAATTAAATTAAAAATCAAAATTAAATCCTAATTAACTTAATTTGAAAAATAAAGAAAACTAGAA
>BQNB010069417.1:4934-27434 GCA_026074375.1 Tanacetum coccineum | reverse complement strand
TTTTGTTATCACCTACGACAATGGTTTTCTTATTTTTGGTACGAGTTTCTTGACCTTGTTGAGGGATTTGAATAAAAGACTTGATGACACGTGGAGAAGGAGGAGTGGTCTTATAACGACCTTTACTCGGAACACTTATTGGAAAATGGTCGAGTGACCACATGTCGGTGTGAGAGGCTTGACCTTTGAAGGGGATTTTTAGAATTTGACCAAATTTCTCAAGAGTGAGAGAAAATGACTTGTTTTGAATGACAAAGTTGACAACGAAGTGACCCTTGGGATTAAAGGTAAAAGTGAGTTGACTATAGAACTCGAGAACAATACGAGGTACAATTTGTTCGTTAATGATTAACAAACAATCAAAACCGATTGACTCAAACTTGGCACGAATATGACTCATATTTTCAAAATTTTGACTCACAACCCTTCCCTCATGAAAGTATCATTTTTCAAGGTTTGCCATTGTGTTTAGTAAGGGTTGATTAAATTCATTTGATATGAGAGGTATGTAGTTTCGTGTCTTTTGATGATCAAGTCTGGTAACTCGAGGCATTGTTACCTAAAATGACATAAATAAAATTATATTTTAATTGCTTATACTTGTATTGAAGTTTTAAGCTTGTGTCTAGTGTGTGCCAATACAGATATCTTGGCTAGATATCCCCCCACATTTGTAAATACTTATAAGATAGTCTTCTTCCCATCCATAGTTCATAAGAACTATCTTATTTTCTTTACAAGGGATCTTATCTAAAAGATAAGTAGCCGATATAATCGCTTTCCCTCACATGTCATGGCTTAAACCAGGACTTAAGAACATGGCATTAACCATATCTTCTAAGGCACGGTTCTTTTCTTTCAACAATTCTCTTGTTGGAGTATCAAGAGTAATAAATTTGTGTCTTATTCTAAGTTTAGCGCATAAACTTAGAAATGGAAACACATATTTACCTCCGATATGAATTCGAACCACCTTGTTTTCGATAATAAGTTGATTCTCAACTTATTTATATAGAACAATCTTGTCTATATCCTTACTCTCAAACAAGTATAAATAGCAATATTTGTACCACCATCAACAAACACGATGAAGTACTCGCTATTCGCTACCTTGGTAGGTATCAAATCCAAATCACATAAAACCATGTGAATCATATCAAGGGCTTCGGTTATTTTTCGTTCAACCGAGAGAAAAGACAATCTTGTCAATTTGGCTTCAACACAAGTTTTAATTTTTGTAGTTTGTGTCAATACAAAAAGTGGGTATCCAATTTAGTTTAATTAGACAACAAATTAAGTTAACTTTAAAACATGTCTGAGTCAGTCATGCCATACATAAAAAAATTCAAATAAGCTGAATTCATACACATTTTACTAAAAGGACCATTAGAAATACATTCAGCTTAAACCTTAAGTTATGTTATTCGTTAACTCAATTTTTATTTGATTCAAACACAAGATGAAAGCCAAATTTCATTAAGCAACCATCCGGACACAAGATTCCTACGAATCTCCGGCACGTACAACGCATTGGTTAGCTTAAACTCTTTTCCAGATGTGAATCACATCTCTTTTACCCTTGATATTAGCAGTTGGAGAGTTGCCCAAACGTTCTCTCCATTCTCAACTGCATTGAAAGAGTTAATCAAACTCTTATCACCATATATATGACATGATACCGAAGTGCTAATCCACCATTATCTAAGGTCAGATTCCCTCATGGCCTCAGTTTTCATGTCATTCAGACCATATAACGCATAATTATGGCACATAAGGTTTCTAAATGCTACAAAGCATCTACCGTACACGAAACTCGAGTATCGGTCTCCCTTTTAACAGGTTCGGGAGCAGATCCTATCATGTCACTCGTGACATTCCAAATGTTAATATGAGGTCCCATGATTAGTTTGAAACTAATTTGGTACTATTAACAGCGTGCTTAAACACATAGTGTTTCTTAACAAAAATGATTTTAATCGAATTTTGTTTAAAACGCTAATGTTTTGTAAGATCCGTTATACAAAACCACTTTAAAGGAAGTCTTTCGACTAGATAATTAAATAATATCATTTATTACATAATGGTTTCATCAAAAAACACATATGTAATATGATGTTGTCAATTTCCATTAAGAAGATCTTAATAGATCGATTTCACATGATCAATTTCAACATTGAAACTCAACAAGGTTTCAGTAGATTCACTCTTCTAAAGAAACTCAACAAGGTTTCAGTAGATCCATTCTTCTAAAGAAACTCAACAAGGTTTCTATAGATATACCTTTAAACTCCAAAAGATTTCAAGAATTATATCTAGTTAATAATTAACCGACCCGGTTTAAAATAAACTAGATAAGTCAAACAAACACTTTCACTAAATTAGAAAAGTGATGTATATAACCTGATATTTAATAATAACATGTATAATTATCAATATCTTGATTCAAAGAAATTATTCTTGATTTTATCGGACACGTTACCGTTATCTAATAAAATAACAACTTGCATTTTATGAGATTTGTTTCAAAGAAACTCTACTTGGTTTCAATAAATCTAAATTCGTCATGATTTGCAAACATGTTAGTAACTGGCGCACCAATTACATTTACAGGAGTAGTCACAATCGTGATTGTCATCCTAAAAGATCAACACAAACAGTTAAATAAAATGTTATCAACCAGTATCCAAGAAATTCAGTCTTGATTTCTATAACCTTGTATCGGATCTGCTTCAAAGAAACTCAATCTTGGTTTCAATGAATCAACTAGATCAGTTTAATAGAAACTCAATCTTGGTTTCAAAATAAACTGATCTGAACTACTGCTTTTAAAAATCGTTATAGATCTATAATTCCAAATCTGTAAATTTAAATTCTGTATAATTAAAACTGATTTCCAAAGAAACTCAATCTTGGTTTCGACAGAAAACAGTTTGTATAAAAATTTGTTAATCACATTAATCCGATTTAAACAAAAAAGTGTTTTAATTATGTTATACATAATCTGTTTAAAGACTGTTGGGAAACATGTACACTTTTATTAATGTAAATCGAATTATAATATAATAAATAAATTAACAGAAAATAAATAACAGAAAATTAAATAACAGACAGAAAAGGGTAGAAGCAGAAGACAGAAACTATGAACGATAATTAAATAAAGCAGTAAAAGGTCGTGGAACGAGGCACGTGTTGGACACGCTTCCCTTAAAACAGATTCGCCATTTGTTTTCTAGGGTACAACGTTCAAAAGCTGTTGTACAGCTGTGTGACACCCTCAGAATTTCAGTTAAATAATTTAGCCATTTCCGTTTAGCAATTTGAATTTTTGAAGTTTCATTTAAAATTTACGTGTAACCGAGAAGTATTCTCGCTTTTATCTGAGAACCATCTCCGGGAGCGAACCGAGATGCCAAACGTTGTAGTATTTTGGCAATAGCCACGTTTTTACATTTTATGACAATATTTAAAATTTCATAATTTTCGGTGATACCATTATTCGTTTCGTTACTTGCGTTAATCGTGGTTTACTTATAACATGAGCTTATACATGTAAGACTTGGAAATTAAATCAAGTGGGAAGCACTAGCAATACAAAATGAAGAGAATCATTTGGTCCCCCTTCCCCTTTTGTCTTGGTCAGCCCAAACAAACATCACATGCACCCTTGGTGAACAAGTTTGAATTCAAAACAAGAAGACACGCCTTAATCACATGATTTGTTATAACTTGAATATGATTGGGAGATCAAATTGGTCCCCTCTCTTCCCTTGTCTCTTGTACACGACACACACACACACAAACACACTTTAGTATGTGAAACAACTTAGTTATATACCATATTTCATTTACATATTCATTCATAACACACACACACACACTTGTATTTGAGCTTTTCTTTTTCTGTCTTGCTCACCCTAACTCACGGCAAAAACACAAACACATACGAAATCATACATTTTTCACTTTCAATCATTTACTTTTGAAGACTAGTTGAAGGTTTGATCTTTTAAGATCATTCGGGTATAAAATAAACAATGTTTGGGTTGTTCTTGATATTTGTTCATCTCTAAAAACCATTTTTCTATGTAAGTCTTCAAAACTTCAAGTAACTTGTATTTCCTTACTTCTCTTGATGCATAAACCTTTGTTGTACAACTTGTTTTGTAAAAAGAATGATTTTGAAACTACATAAACCTTAAAAAGGTATACTTATGGTTCGGAATTTATAAAAATAAATATAAAGAAATCATAGTTTTGTGATCGTGATTATTTTCATGTGATAATATTTGTATTTTTAAGCTTATTGTATTCGGCTTATGTTTGTGAGCTTATTTGAGAGCTTGTTTAATTATTTTGAGCTTATTTTAGTATATATACACGCGAAATAAAATGAAAAAATATAAAGAAATATTGTTGTGACTTATTTTCTTGTAACTTAGTTTTATTTTGAATATTGTTAGTTTATTTTTGAAAGGATGAAGCATTAAGCTATTTGACTTAATCCATAAGATCAAATAAGGCTTAATGGGCCTTCAAGCCTACGTCACCCACAACATAAGCCGCGGCCCAAGCTTGTACATAAGCTTACGGGTTTGGCTTGTTATGTCTTGGCTTATTATAAGCTTGTGGTAGCTTATTGATGAACCTAGAACTTGTTTGTTATCTTTTTAGTATATCGGACTTATTTATTTTGTACGTTAGCATTTTAAAGGCTTGTTGGGCCTAAAAGCTCAATAAGAGTTTTGGTAACTCATTGGATTTGATTTAGATGGAAAACGATTGCATTAAGTTTGTAAAATATAACTTGTGGTTTGAAATTGGTTTTTGATAAAGTCTACGACTTTGGAAAAGTGAGTAAACACGAACGGGTCATGCCGAAATTTTGTAAAAATCTTATACTTAGAAATTATTTAGAAAACATAAATAATAAAATGTTTTGACTAAATTACTTAACGATTTGGAAATGTCAAATTATAAATAACAGGTTTATTTATACGTTAATAATAATATAATATTATATTTATATAATTAATATAATATTATATACGTACTTACTTACAACTTAAGACTTTTCATAAAAATCGATCACTAACGTTTTTAATACACAAATAGCGTTTACCAAAAATGAATAATAAACGTTCATGCATCAATCACATGCGTTAACTTTCAGAGACTAAATCGAAACCCGTATTCTTCTAGGTCATACCCGTGTACCACCGTTCGTTCCGAGTGACCCTACTTTTTGACGTATACTCTTTACCTTATCATCAAGGTGAGTTCATAGTCCCACTCTTTTACTCGTTTTGATTAATGTTTTATAACTTGGGGTGAGAAACATTGCTTGTTTTTAAAACTGGACACAAGTACTATACGTGAGATTTCCCTATTTACGTGTTGCCTAAGTAGCGTTTAGACCACTACTGCCCGAACTATCATGAACTATCAATTTCTTAACCGGAGGACCGGTTGAGGGAGCGCGAGTGAATAAATAGATCTATTGGGACTAATTATCCCTATCCGGGTGAGTAGCGCTCACTACCCACGGGGCTCCCGATAAACGGATATATGTCATGTAGAATCTGATTAGGTGGTCTTTGGTCAGACACCTGTAAGGGCAAGCAATTACTTATAGCAATGTACATGCTATCTTTTGTTATTAGCTTCAGTGTTATGAGCTTAGTGAAACGTAAATACCTTTTTATGTGAAGTTGTATCTCCTATGAATGTCACATACGTTTTGATATCTTGTGGTCTACCATAACAACGTTTGAACTAAACCTGTGAATTCATCAACTTTATGTTGACGTTTTAAGCATGTTTTTCTCAGGCGCATAACATGGATGTCGTTGCTTGAACTATATGAAGTCTGTTGTCCGAACCAGTTTTCTAGATTTTATCCATGATTATCTTAAATACCGTTGTTGAACTTATTAAAGCTTTCGCAGTTTAACTTGTGAATCTTTTAATTTGATCGATGTAAAACTTATTATTATTTTGAATTTATGAAACGGTGTTTATTTCTAAAACATACCCTTAGAGGTCGTTCTTTATGCTTTGTACTTGAGATATTCGATAACGTCACGCCCCCGGACGCTAAATCAGACAGGACCCTATTTGGGGGTGTGACAGATTGGTATCAGAGCCAAGGTTATAGAGAACCATGTAGTATAAACTAGGTCTGGACTATAACTAATATGTGATCCTACGTGATTATGTGCCTTACGTGATTTTACATAGTACGTATACATAATTAAATACTATGTAAATAATATATATACATCAAATACTAAGTATAACTAATATTACTATAAGTATTTCTCATTTCATCCCATCATGTCGTACTCGATGACTCGCGCATTCATTCGTTCATTTTGCATTCATCCAGTTACCCATTCACCCGTTCATATGTTTGCATCATGCATGGTTGATATAAAGATGATTTATATAAACTTTGCTTAAGCAGGTCATAGCTATCTCAGTTATTTCAGTTTCATCAGACTCATCTAAGGATAGCATGGGGACACCTGCTGGACGAGTTATCTTTTTCGGTACTATCCCTACCACTATTCCCGACAACACACCAATGATTACTCTACCCATTACTCAGATTGACACTACAGTGATACCCACAGAGATACCTATCACAGCACCTACTATACCACCATCCGCAGATTATACACAAGCGTCTCCTGATTACTCACCTGCATCTGAGACAGAGTCCGATCCATCTAAAGATCCATAATCAGACCATATACCACCATTACCAACTATATCACCATTTTTATCATCGGCTGATGACACCACAGACAATGATACACCTGATACACCACCATCACCTACCCATGGTACGCCTTTTACAGAGATTACCTCTTCTACCCTGAGATCACCTGTCATACCTCGTCGTCGAGTTATGATTCTAGCACATGGACAACCTATTCCTAATGGTCGACCGTACCGCTACCTTCTTAAGGGGCTGGTACATATGATGATTGCGAGGAAGAGGGTTGGACCGTTACCTGTTCAGCAACATGCTGTGAGACATTCTGTCAATCATTCTTCATCGGATTATTTTTCTCTAGATGATTCAGCTCGAGATTCTTCTTCAGATTCATCATCAGAGGCATCATCAAATTTTCATTCGGATGCTTCATCTGATTCTTCATCGAGACACTTATTGTCAGATCATTCTTCTCCCAATTTACCGAGTACTTTTGTGGGGCCATCTCGCAAGAGACGTAGATCCCCTATGACATCTGTACCTGCATTTCCACCTGTATCCGGAGCTCTATCTCCTGTCCGTGCTGATTTGATACCATCACCTAAGAGGATTAGGGATTCTGGTTATTTGGCAGATGTAGAGGTTGATCCTAGAGAGACTAGTTTGAGGGATGATGTTATTGTCAAGGGTAGTGATGAGCCTCACTTAGAGCAGGATATTGATCTAGAGGTTCAGGCAGAGATTGACGAGTGTTTCGCTTATACGGATGCTCTTAAGGATAGAGTGATTGATGCTAGAGTTGTAGTTAAGGCTGTTGATCGAGTGGAGAGTGGGACGGGTGCGAGGGGCCTAATTAAGGTCAGAGTTGAGAGGGTTACGCATCCTGTGATGCTAGATGAGATTCCTGAGCATGCCCAGGAAGGAGCAGTAGAGGTTACGTATGAGACATTGGTAGATTTGGTTCAGAGGTTCCATGATCATACAGAGGCTATCTCAATCCATCGTATACAGGTCATTGAGGGAGTTCAGAAGGAGCAGGGACATAGGATTGTTAGGGTTGAGTCGATAGTCACTGCTTTGACTGAGAGGATTGCTGAGTTGGAGAAGGATAATAGGAGGCTCAGAGGCACCGCGAGTGTTGAGAGTCAGAGAGTTGACCGGCTCTAGCGCGGCATGTCACATATGCAGAGAGAGCTGAGGCAAATACGACGGCTTTGATTTTATGATCGTGTAAGAGTTGGCAGATTTGAGGTGTGTGCTAAGAAGCACATGGGCTACTGTCCTTAGATATGTTAATTAGTATTGCAGTATTGAGCAGTAGCGTTTAGTGATGACCGTAGTGTTAAAAACTCGTAATTCTGTATTTTGAAACCAATGTGATGTAATCACTAAGGTTCGATGATATGAAATTGATATTTATCTATGATATGATGTCATGATTTGATTTACTTAGCATTTTGTGTCATGCATTATGGGGTTTTCCCATAATATATTCTGATCATGTATTTTCTATGTGAATTAACCGTAAATTTTATTTAGCACCGTTAGTGATCTCGCGTCACCTAGAAATCTCATCGAGTGTTACGTTGTTATGTTGTAGGAAGATGCCTAACACACGATCTAGAGCATCCAGGACTCATGGGGAGATTGAAGACTTGATTGCTTACCGAGTAGCTGAAGAGATAGAGGCTCGTGAAGCCGTGATGAACCTTGAACCCCTGAATGAGAATGGGGATGAACAAGAAGGAGGAAATGGAAATGGAGAGAATGAAGGAAATGGAAATGGAGGGAATGGAGGAAATGGAAATGGAGGAAATGGAAATGGAGGGAATGGAGAAAATGGAAATGGAAATAGGAATATGAATCATGGTATGAACTATGGAGGCTTCATGCCAGTGGCTCGAGAGTGCACATTCCAAGACTTCTTGAAGTGTAAGCCACAAAATTTCTCAAGAACTGAAGGCGTTGTCGGATTGACCCGCTGGTTTGAGAAAACGAAGACTGTATTAAATATTGGTAATCATCCATCGAAGTACCAAGTGAAATATGTTACATGCACACTGCAAGATAGTGCCTTAACTTGGTCGAACACCCGAAAGAGGACAATTGGTGTTGATGTTGCATATGCCATGAATTGGGCTGGACTTATGAGGTTGATGACAGAAGTGTATTGCCCGAGGAATGAAATCCAGAAGATGGAGACTGAATTATGGAATCTAATGGTGAAAGGAAACGACTTGACTGCTTACACACAAAGGTTTTAGGAGTTGATTTTGTTTTGTACGAGAATGGTCCCCGATGAGGAAGACAAGGTTGAGAGATTCATAAAAGGTTTGCCCGATAACATTCAGGGAAATGTTATCGCTGCTGAGCCCACTAAACTTCAAGATGCAATTCGCATTGCCAACAGCTTGATGGATCAAAAGCTAAAGGGATATGCTATAAGTGCTAAATATAAGAGAAGGTTGGAGAACAACCCGAGGGATAATCGTAGGCAGCAACCAATTTTCAAGCGGCAGAATGTATGAGGCCAGAATGTGGCAAGAGCTTACACGGCAAGAAACAATGAAAGAAATGGGTATGTTGGGCCTCTCCCCTACTACAACAAGTACAGGTTGCACCATGAAGGATTGTGTATTATAAGGTGTGGAAACTGTAAGAAGGTTGGGCACCTGACTAGGGATTGTAGGGCTGCTGTTGCTCCAAACACTCAGAGGGCTGCAATTAGGAATCAGCCGGGTGTTATTTGTTATGAGTGTGGAAGACCAGGACATTTTAGGAAAGTTGTCCTAGGTTGAGGAATCAGTTTTGTGGAAACCAGACAAGAAACAA
This sequence comes from Tanacetum coccineum, assembly GCA_026074375.1. Lineage (NCBI taxonomy): Eukaryota > Viridiplantae > Streptophyta > Magnoliopsida > Asterales > Asteraceae > Tanacetum > Tanacetum coccineum. The sequence goes on along the minus strand of BQNB010069417.1, from coordinate 17,884 downwards.
GAATGGAAACAAGACTGGAAACCAGACTAGAGGTAATGACGCTACAGCGAAGGCCTATGCCATTAGAAGAGGAGGAACAAACCTTGATTCCAACGTTGTCATGGGTATGTTTCTTCTCAATAACTGTTATGCTTCTATGTTATTCGATTCGGGCACCGATAGAAGTTTTGTGTCGTCTACCTTTAGTGCTTTGCTTGATGTTGCACCATCCACTCTAGACACTAGTTATGCCGTAGAACTTGCCGATGAAAGAATTTCCGAAACAAATGTTGTTCTTAGAGGTTGTACATTAGGATTATTAGGCCATCAGTTCGACATAGATCTAATGCCCGTGGAACTTGGTAGTTTCGACGTCATCATCGGTATGGATTGGTTGGCGAAATACCACGCGTTAATTGTTTGTGACGAGAAGGTTGTTCGTATACCTTATGGAGATAAAGTGTTGATTATCCAAGGTGATAATTGCGACGACAGAAGTAAGTTGAACACCATATCGTGTACGAGGACCCAGAAGTATATTGAGAAAGGATGTCAAGTATACCTAGCGCAAGTTACATCCAAGAAGGCTGAGGATAAGTTGGAGGAGAAGCGACTTGAGGACGTGCCAATCGTACATGAATTTTCGAAAGTCTTTCCAGAAGACTTGCCTGGACTGCCACCTGCTCGACAAGTTGAATTTCAAATCGAGTTAGTCCCCAGTGTTGCACCTGTAGCACGAGCCCCATATCGATTAGCACCAGCCGAAATGCAAGAATTGTCTACTCAGTTGCAAGAACTTTCTGACAGAGGATTTATAAGACCCAGTTCCTCACCCTGGGGAGCACCGGTTTTGTTTGTCAAGAAGAAAGATGGTTCTTTTCGGATGTGTATCGACTACCGTGAACTAAACAAACTTACTGTGAAGAACCGATACCCACTTCCGAGGATCGATGACTTGTTTGATCAACTGCAAGGGTCAAGAGTCTACTCTAAGATCGACCTGAGATCTGGTTATCATCAACTCAGAGTTCGTGAGGAAGACATTTCAAAGACAGCATTTAGGACTCGCTATGGTCACTACGAGTTCCAAGTAATGCCTTTTGGCTTGACTAATGCACCGGCAATATTCATGGATTTGATTAATCGGGTGTGCAAACCGTATCTAGATAGATTCGTGATCGTATTAATCGATGATATTTTGATTTACTCCAAGAGCATAAAGGGCACGAAGGACACCTTAAGTTGATTTTGAAGTTATTAAATAAGGAAGAATTGTACGCCAAGTTTTCAAAGTGTGAGTTTTGGCTGTCGAAGGTACAATTTTTTGGTCGCGTGATTGATAGTGAAGGCATTCACGTTGATCCCGCTAAGATTGAGTCAATCAAGGATTGGGCGTCACCCAAAACACCAACCGAGATTCGTTAATTTTTAGGTTCGGCCGGTTAATACCGACGATTTATTAAAGGTTTCTCAAAAATTTCTAGACCTATGACAAAGTTGACTCAGAAAAGTGTGAAGTTTGATTGGGGAGAAAAAGCAAAGGCTGCGTTTCAGCTATTGAAACAAAAACTGTGTAGTGCGCCGATTTTGGCTTTTCCCGTGGGAAGTGAGAACTTCGTGGTATATTGAGATGCTTCGCATAAAGGGTTGGGCGCGATTTTGATGCAGAGAGAGAAGGTCGTAGCCTATGCATCCCGCCAACTCAAGGTTCATGAGAAGAACTATACTACACGCGACTTGGAGCTTGGTGCGGTAGTGTTTGCCTTGAAGATGTGGAGACACTATATGTACGTTACAAAGTGCGTTGTGTTCACTAATCACAAGAGTTTGCAACACATTCTTGATCAGAAGGAGCTGAACATGAGACAGCAACGTTGGTTAGAGTTGTTGAGCGACTATGACTGTGAGATTCGATATCACCCAGGAAAGGCGAACGTGGTGGCTGATGCCTTAAGCCAAAAGGAAAGAAGTAAGCCGCTACAAGTTTGAGCCTTAGTTATGACTATAGGGTTAAACCTTCCTAAGCAGATTTTGAATGCTCAATCGGAATCCAGAAAAAAAGAGAACTTCATCAACGAAGATTTGCATGGCATGATTAATAAGCTAGAACCACGTGCTGACGGAACGTTATGTTTGAACAATCAAAGTTGGATTCCGTGTTTTGGTGACCTGAGAGATTTAATTATGCATGAATCCTATAAGTCAAAGTATTCCATTCATCCTGGATAAGATAAGATGTACCAAGACCTTAAGAAGCTGTATTGGTGGCCCAACATGAAAGCATAAATTGCCATGTATGTCAGCAAGTGTTTAACGTGTGTTAAAGTTAAGATAGAGTATCAGAAACCGTCTGGTTTGTTGGTTCAACAAGAGATCCTACAATGGAAATGGGAGAATATAACAATGGACTTTGTAACTAAGTTGCCAAAGACGACAGCCGGTCAAGACACGATTTGGGTAATCGTTGATCATCTCACTAAGTCTTCTCATTTCTTTCCTATGCGGGAAGATGACATGTTGGAGAAGTTGACGAGACAATACTTAAAGGAAGTAGTCTCAAGGCAGGGAGTGCCAGTTTCGATCCTCTCTGATCGTGATGGGAGATTTACATCACATTTTTAGAAGTCCCTTAATAAAACATTAGGTACTCGATTGGATATGAGTACAACTTACCATCCAGAGACCGATGGTCAGAGTGAGAGAACCATTTAGACGTTGGAGGACATGTTACGTGCCTGTGTACTCGACTTTGGAAAAGGTTGGGATAAACACTTACCATTGGTAGAATTTTCTTATAACAACAGTTACCATACCAGCATTAAGGCTGCTCCATTTGAGGTGTTGTATGGGCGCAAATGTCGATCACCTATCTGATGGGATGAAGTTAAAGATAGTCAGCTCACTGTCCCAGAGATCATCCACGAGACAACCGAGAAAATAGTTCCAATCAAGAACCGTATCCAAGCCGCCCGTGATCGTCAAAAGAGCTATGCCGACGTAAGACAAAAACCTCTTGAGTTTCAAGTAGGAGATAAGGTCATGTTGAAAGTATCGCCATGGAAAGGGGTGATACGTTTTGGCAAACGAGGAAAGTTGAACCCTCGTTATATTATACCTTTTAAGATCATTGCAAAAGTAGAAACCGTTGCTTATCGACTTGAACTCCCAGAGCAGTTAAGTAGAGTTCATAGTATGTTTCACGTCTCGAAATAAAAGAAATGCATGGCTGAGGAACCGCTTGCTATACCGTTGGATTAAATCCAAGTTGACGACAAATTGCACTTCATCGAAGAACCTGTCGAGATCATGGATCGTAAGGTCAAGCGTCTGAAGCAGAGTCGTATTCCAATTGTCAAATTACACTGGAACTCTAGGAAGGGTCCTGAGTTCACCTGGGAGCGTGAAGACCAAATGCAAAAGAAGTACCCTCATCTTTTCCCAAGTTCTACACCGGTGACAGATACCACGTCATGAGCTTTGGGGACAAAGCTCTTCTAATGGGGAAAGAATGTGACACCCCGAGAATTTCCGTTTAATAATTTAGCCGTTTCCATTTAGTAATTTGAATTTTTGAAGTTTCATTTAATATTTACGTGTAATCGAGAAGTATTTCCGCTTTTATCTGAGAACCGTCTCTGGGAGCGAACCGGGATGCCAAACGTTGTAGTATTTTGGAAATAGACAAGTTTTTACATTTTATGACAATATTTAAAATTTCATAATTTTCGGTGATACCATTATTCGTTTCGTTACTTGCGTTAATCGTGGTTTACTTATAACATGAGCTTATACATGTAAGACTTGGAAATTAAATCAAGTGAGAAGCACTAGCAATATAAAATGGAGAGAATCATTTGGTCCCCCCTCCCCTTTGTCTTGTTCGGCCCAAACAAACACCACATGCACCCTTGGTGAACAAGTTTGAATTCAAAACAAGAAAACAAGCCGTAATCACATGATTTGTTATAACTTGAATATGATTGGGAGATTAAATTGGTCCCCTCTCTTCCCTTGTCTCTTGTACATGACACACACACAAACACACTCTAGTGTGTGAAGCAAATTAGTTATATACCATATTTTATTTACATTCATTCATAACACACACACTTGTATTTAAGCTTTTCTTTTTCTCTCTTGCTCACCCTAACTCACGGCACAAACACAAACACATACAAAACCATACATTTTTCACTTTCAATCATTTACTTTTGAAGACTAGTTGAAGGTTTGATCTTTTAAGATCATTCGGGTATAAAATAAACAACGTTTGAGTTGTTCTTGATCTTTGTTCATCTCTAAAAACCATTTTTATTTATAAGTCTTCAAAACTTCAAATAACTTGTACTGCCTTACTTCTCTTGATGCATAAACCTTTGTTGTACAACTTGTTTTGTAAAAAGAATAATTTTGAAACTACATAAACCTTTAAAAGGTATACTTATGGTTCAAAATTTTTAAAAATAAATATAAAGAAATCATAGTTTTGTGATCATGGTTATTTTCATGTGATAATATTTGTACTTTTGAGCTTATTGTATTCAGCTTATATTTGTGAGCTTATTTGAGAGCTTGTTTAATTATTTTGAGCTTATTTTAGTATATATACACGCGAAATAAAATGGAAAAATATAAAGAAATATTGTTGTGACTTATTTTCTTGTAACTTAGTTTTATTTTGGATATTGTTAGTTTATTTTTGAAAGGATAAAGCATTAAGCTATTTGACTTAATCCATAAGATCAAATAAGGCTTAATGGGCCTACAAGCCCACGTCACGCACAATAACGCCGTGACCCAAGCTTGTACACAAGCTTATGGGTTTGGCTTGTTATGTCTTGGCTTATTATAAGCTTGTGGTAGCTTATTGATGAACCTAAAACTTGTTTGTTATCTTTTTAGTATATCGGACTTATTTATTTCGTACTTTGGCGTTTTAAAGGCTTATTAGGCCTAAAAGCCCAATAAGTGTTTTTGTGACTCGTTAGACTTGTTTTAAATGGAAAACGATTGTATAGAGTTTGTAAATTGTAAATTGTGATTTGGAAGTGGTTTGAAATTGGTTTTTAATAAAGTCTACGACTTTGGAAAAATGAGTAAACACGAACAGGTCATGCTGAAAATTTGTAAAAATATTATACTTAGAAATTATTTAGAAAGCATAAATAATAAAATGTTTTGACTAAATTACTTAACGATTTGGAAATGTCAAATTATAAATAACAGGTTTATTTATACGTTAATAATAATATAATATTATATTTATATAATTAATATAATATTATGTACGTACTTACTTACGACTTATGGCTTTTCATAAAAATCGATCACTAACGTTTTTAATACACGAATAACGTTAACCAAAAACGAATAATAAAAGCTCATGCATCAATCACATACGTTAACTTTTCGAGACTAAATTGAAACCCGTATTCTTATAGGTCATACCCGTATTACACCGTTCGTTCCGAGTGACCCTACTTTTTGACGTATACTCTTTACCTTATCATCAAGGTGAGTTCATAGCCCCACTTTTTACTCGTTTTGAATAAATGTTTTATAACTTGGGGTGAGAAACATTGCATGTTTTTAAAACTAGACACAAGTACTATATGTGAGATTTTCCCTATTTACGTGTTGCCTAAGTTGCGTTTAGACCACTATTGCCCGAACTATCATGAACTGTCAATTTCTTGACCGAAGGACTGGTTGAGGGAGCGCGAGTGAATAAATAGATTTATTGGGACTAATTTACCTACGGTGTGAGTAGCGCTTCACTACCCATGGGGCTCCCGATATTAAATGGATATATGTCATGTCGAAACTGGTTAGGTGGTCTTTGGTCGGGACCCTGTAAGGGCAACAATTACTTATGCATGATCTCACACACCCCCCCCCACTTTCACATGTTATCTTTTCATTGTTGCTTTCATTGTCATGAGCTTTGAGCAACGTAAATACTTTTTATGTGAAGTTGTATCTCCTATGACTGTCACATACGTTTTGATATCTTGTAGTCTACTATAACAACGTTTGAACTAAACATCTGAATTCACCAACTTTATGTTGACGTTTTAAGCATGTTTTTCTCAGGTGCATAGCATGGATGTCGTTGCTTGAACTATATGAAGTCTATTTCGAAACAGTTTTCCAGTTTTTTTCCATGATTATTTAACTACGTTGTTGAAATTATTAAGCTTCTACAGTTTAACTTGAATCTTTTTAAATTTGATCGATGTAAAACTTATTATTTTTTTGAATTTATGCAACGGTGTTTATTTTTAGACGTAAATTAGAGGGTCGTCTTTATGCTTTGTATTGGGATATATCGATATTTCACGCCCTTCGACGCTAATCGGATGAGACACATATTTAAGGGTTTTTGTGACTAATTCAGGGGAGGACAAAACTTCTTTAGCTATGGGTTACTATAAGACAACCTCCAGAGCATAAGTGAAGCAATTCTAAAAACAAATGGACCTGTTACTGTTACAAACTGCAAAGGGGAAGGCCACATGTCCAAATAGTGCAATAAACTAAGAGGGTAACGTGTGATTCTTGGTTTTAAGGATAAAAGTTTTGTTGGATACAAGTCAAGCAATAGTGGTGGAAATGCTATATGAGGGGAACTTGCATTTTTGGCAGATCAGGCAATTCACTAAGGTCAAAGCCAACTGGACGGTCATTACTCATATACTGCTTATCAAGTGTTGATTTGGATGGATATGACTTCTGATTGTAATGAACTCAACACTGTCGAAGTTGCTCTAATGGTGAATTTATCTCATTATGGTTTAGATGCTCTTGCTGGGTACACAATCAGGATAAATTGAATTTTATATATTGATTGATCAGTTGTGCATGCGAATGCGTCTTCTGAACAGTCAAATGTTGTGAACCACTCAGAGACTGAAATAACCAGTGATGCAATATCATTCCTTATTCTTAGTATGTGATTGAATCACAACAGGCAGCTGTTTAGAATTCTAACTCCTCTGCACAACAAGATGTACTATTTATTATCTGTGATTGAACAACTAAAAAACCAAGTAGTTAATTGTACCAAGATAAATCTGGAAAATAAAAGTCTGATGTAACTGTCAATGATTCTTTAATGCTGAGATTGGAAGATATAAGGACAAGTTAAGTTTAGAAAGAAGGACAAATGTTGATTTGCGGAGTTATGATATTAGTTTCAGATTCAGTGACAGTTTGTAGAGATTGTTCATCTTAACAAACCACTTTGAACATTTTAAAAAAGGAATTTTAAAGCAATCAGTTACTCTTCACACGAAAATGATTATTTTAGAGAAGGAATCTAGGAAACAATCGATAGAGGCGATTGCGTTTAGAAAAGAAGATCAAACAGCTAGATAATATTGTTTTTAAAAGAGATCAATCTGCACAAACTGTTCACATGTTGACGAAAAGCCTTAGTTTTTCTATGATTATACCACTTAAATAAGTCTTGGTTTTTCAAAATCCGTTTATATGAAGAAGCTCAGCAGTTGGAACAATGGCTTTATGATGGTATTGTCATTAGATTACGAGTGTATTTGTAATTGCTGGACTCCGAAGAGACTCTACTGACTTGCTGAAAGACGTCGTTTATAAATGCTTTTTAAAACAAAAAGATACTATGATGTTAGAAAAGAAAGTTAATAGTACACCAGTCGATTATGCTGTCCTTAATCAACTTTCTCAAGATTTTGAAACATAATTTGTTCCACAAATTGAATTATCTGCTGAACAAGCCTTTTGGTCTCAGAATTCTGTGAATTCCCCAGAACCCACTCTTTCTAGTAGATCTACCAAAGTTGAGGTTCTAAAAGAACTTCCTAAAGTAAGGATGGTTAATACAAGTTTGAAGAAAATTAAACACCATCTTGTTAGTTTTGACGTGGTTGTCAAAGAAAGAACCACACCCACAGCCATCACTGAAGGCTCGTGGGGGTTCGAACATACAAAAGCTTGTTTTAGGGATGAAATAATTCCCTTTGTAAAAGCTCTGAAGGACTTATTTAATACATTCGATCAATATTTGATTGATGAACTTTCTGAAGTCCTAAATGTCTTCCATCAAGTGAAACAGGCTGTGGAACAACATCGTTTAGAGTTAAAAACATTTGAAGTTAAAATGAATCAAGTTTTGAACGAAAACGAACGACTCTTGGAACAAGTTGTTAGCAAAGATATCGTGAACACAATTGTGAATTCTTCTATGGATATTGCTCCTGTGAATGTGCATGAATGTAATAAGTGTCTCAAACTTAAGACTGGGCTTCTCAACAAAAAGGATTTCGTTAAAAAAGAGATTTATGATACACTATTCAAAAGTTTTACCACTTTTGAAAAACATTGCATCTCTTTAGAAGTTGATACTCAACTTAATCAGGAAATTTTTCAAAGGAACAATTTTGTTTCCAATCAAAGTGCCTATTGTTTAGATCATTTGTTTGAATTAAATGAATTGAAAGTTAGTCCCAAGAGGTATGGGACACGGTCATAAGAAGTTGAAAGAGAGATTTAAATATCTATTATGGAAAATGATATGAGGATTTTTTTGATTTTAAATTTAAAAGGACTTAGAAGAGATTGAAACAATATATATTGAATTGATCATAGTTAGGGTGTTTTATCTTGTCAAAGCTTATTGGCTGAGAATGGGCATTGAAAACAGACCTATAAGCAATTTATGACTCGATTTATAAATTAGCACTGTATTCAATGTCAAATGAACTAATGTATGATTTAAATTAATTAAGTCAATCTAAAGTCTGTGGAAATCTCTGATTTAAATGCTATGTCTTCAGGAAAAGTTTGGTAAATTACAGATCCTTAAGGACGATTTAAGAATTAAAGGAAAAGCTTAGTTGATAACATTGTTACGAATCCACCCTATAGTGATCCATAATGTTTAAGATTGATGTCGGAACCAATAACCCCTAAATTATTGAATAAAAAGACAGCTTACTCTGCCTATATTATGCACACTCAAGTAGATGTACGTTTTAAGGGGATTTATGTGAACATGTTATATAAAATATCCACTAGATCATCCTTAGAATTGCCTATAGGTATGCTAAATAGTTTAGGGAGTTGGCTTACTCACATCAGTAAAATACTTGCTCGAGTATTTCAGTTTTTTTAAGTCAAACAATATGATGGAAAATTAGTGGTTGTGACCCAAAGAACAAGGAACAAAGAGTTAGATTCACTAGCCCATCACATCCTCAGGATATACAATTACCAAAACAGCCTCTACATCAAACCTAGTTTCTAACAAACCTATGTCTGTTCTTCCTAAAGGAGTAAAACTGTTACTAGTGCTTGCGGATCACGATCCAGGCAATAAAAGAAGTTAAGAATCGGCAAACACAAGTATACTCAGAAGAATTATAGTAGAATAGAAGCCCACCTAGAAGTTGATATCTAGTTTGAAAAAATAAAGTCTGTGTTGTTATACTAAGGAATTGCTTTATATGCTGCATTCAACTTATGTAATTTGAACTTAAATGTGTTAAGTGTAATGGTTGCATGTATTATGATAATCATGATTTATGTGTTCTTGATTTTATCAATAATGTGAATGCTCATAATAAATCTAAATCTATTAAGCAAAGTTCAAAGAGAAAAGTTTGGAAACCAACAGGAAAGGTATTTACAAATATTGGATACATCTAGAGACCTACTGGTCGGAAATGCATGCCCTTTAACTAGGATTACACAGATAATGAGTTCCAACTGCTTAGAAATGTAACACCTAAAGCAATTGTTGTAACATTGGTTTACTCACGGAAACCTAGGAAATCTAAAACTAATGTTTCTGTTAGCAAATCTAAGGTTCTTAAATCTGTATCTGCTAACAAAAAGGAACCCAGTCAATCTTGGGGATCTATAGTTTCCAATGTTCCAGATGTTCCATCTTCCTCTCTTAATGAATGCAGGTCGTCCAAATTGTCCTCTGGTATTTGGACTCCGGCTGCTCCAAGCATATGACCGGAGATCGCTCTCAGCTCACCAATTTCGTCAACAAATTTTTGGGTACAGTCAAATTCGGAAATGATCATGTGGCAAAGATTTTGGGATATGGTGATTATCAGATTGGGAATGTTACGATATCAAGGGTTTACTATGTGGAAGGACTTGGACACAACTTATTCTCCGTTGGGCAGTTTTGTGATTCGAACCTTGAGGTTGCTTTTCGTCAACACACCTGCTTCATTCGTAATTTAGAAGGTGTTGATTTATTGACTGGATCTCGAGGCAACAATCTGTATACTCTGTCTCTTGGAGACATGATGGCGTCCTCTCCCATATGTCTCTTGTCAAAGGCCTCAAAGACTAAGTCCTGGCTATGGCACCGACGTTTGTCTCATCTAAACTTTGGTGCAATCAACCATTTAGCTAGACATGGTCTTGTTCGAGGTCTCCCTAAGCTTAAATTTGAAAAGGACCATCTGTGTTCTGCATGCGCAATGGGTAAGAGCAAGAAGAAACCCCACAAACCTAAATCTGAAGACACCAATCAAGAAAAACTCTATCTGTTACACATGGATCTTTGTGGACCAATGCGTGTCGCAAGTGTTAATGGAAAGAAGTACATCCTCGTCATTGTCGATGATTACTCACGATTCACATGGGTTAAGTTCTTAAGGTCAAAAGATGAAGCTCCAGATTTCATAATCAAGTTTCTTAAGATGATCCAACTGCGGCTGAAAGTACCTGTTCGACGCATCAGAACAGATAATGGAACTGAATTTGTTAATCAAACGTTGCGTGAATATTATGAGAAGGTTGGTATCTCTCACGAAACATCTGTAGCTCGCTCTCCACAGCAAAATGGTGTCGTTGAAAGACGGAATCGTACGCTAATTGAAGCTGCTCGCACAATGTTGATTTATGCAAAAGCTCCGTTATTTCTATGGGCTGAAGCAGTGGCTACCGCATGCTACACCTAAAATCGTTCCATCATACGCCTTCGTCACGGCAAAAAACCATATGAGCTTTTACATGATAAACTTCCCGACTTATCTTTCTTCTATGTATTTGGTGCACTCTGCTATCCAACGAATGATAGTGAGAATTTGGGCAAGTTACAACCAAAGGCTGATATTGGTATTTTCATTGGTTATGCACCCACGAAGAAAGCATTTCGAATTTACAACCGACGTACCAGACGAATCATTGAGACAATTCATGTAGATTTTGATGAGCTGACTGCGATGGCTTCTGAACACAGCAGTTCAGGACCCGCACTTCATGAAATGACTCCTGTAACAATTAGTTCAGGACTCGTGCCAAACCCTCCTCCTTCAACACCGTTTGTACCACCTTCGAGAACTGACTGGGATATGTTGTTTCAACTGTTGTTTAACGAATTACTCAATCCTTCACCTAGTGTTGATCACCCAACCCCTGAAGTCGTTGCTCCAATTTATGAAGTAGCAGCTCCAGAACCCGTTGTATCAACCGGTTTACCTTCCTCAACTACAGTTGACCAAGATGCACCATCACCAAGTAACTCTCAAACAACACCCGATACCCAACCTCCCGTCATTCCTAACGATGTTGAAGAAGACAATCATGATATTGAAGTTGCACATATGGGTAATGATCCGTACTTTGGTATTCCAATTCCAGAAGTTCCTTCTGATCAATCTTCATCGTCGGATTCTATTCATACAAATGTGCCTCCCGATCACCAAATTTCTAAACACAATAACAAATGGACTAAGGATCATCCACTTGAAAATATAATTGGTGAACTCGCTAGACCAATTTCCACACGGCTGCAATTACATGAGCAAGCTCTTTTCTGTTACTATGATTTTTCCTCACTACTGTTGAACCCAAGACGTATAAAGATGCTTTGACTCAAGCTTGTTGGATTGAAGCAATGCAAGAAGAACTCAATGAGTTTGAACGACTTGAAGTATGGGAGCTCGTACCCCGACCAAATAAAGTTATGGTTATTACTTTGAAGTGGATCTACAAAGTGAAACTAGACGAACTGGGAGGTATACTAAAGAAGAAATCTTGGTTAGTAGCTCGTGGTTACCGTCAAGAGGAGGGAATTGATTTTGAAGAGTCTTTTGCTCCGGTTGCAAGATTAGAGGCTATAAGGATTTTTCTCGCGTTTGCTGCTCATATGAACATGGTCGTCTACCAAATGGATGTGAAGACTGCGTTTCTGAATGGTAATCTGCGGGAAGAAGTTTATGTTAGCCAGCCGGATGGGTTTGTGGATAAAGATAAACCAAATCACGTGTACAAGCTTAAGAAAGCTCTTTATGGGTTGAAACAAGCTCCATGCGCGTGGTATGACATGTTGTCTTCATTCCTGATATCCCAAGACTTCTCCAAAGGTTCCGTGGATCCCACATTGTTCATACGTAGAGACGGCAAGGAACTACTTCTGGTACAAATATATGTCGATGATATCATCTTTGCTGCATCTACACCTGAACTTTGTGACCTATTTTCTAAAATCATGTGTTCAAAATTTAAGATGTCAATGATGGGCAAAATCTCATTTTTCTTAGGACTACAGATTTCTCTCCAAACTAGGATAAAGAAGGGAAAGCCGTTGATCCGTCACACTATCGTGGTATGATAGGCACCCTCTTTTATCTCATAGCCAGTAGACCTGACCTACAATTTGCTATATGCATGTGTGCCTGGTATCAGGCTTGGCCTACCAAAAAACACTTAAATGCAGTAAAAAGGATCTTTTGATATCTAAAAAGAACCATTAATCAGGGACTATGGTATCCGAAGGATTCTTCGATTGCTCTAACAACATTTTCTAGATGCGGATCATGCTGGTTGTCAAGATACACGTCGTAGCACATCTGGTAGTATGTAGTTTCTGGGAGATAGACTTGTTAGCTTGTAACATTTCTCATTTTCAGGTTATTTTCAACTTTAATAAATTCCATTATTTATTTTTAGAGTTTTACGCGTTCGCT
>BQNB010069416.1:0-33497 GCA_026074375.1 Tanacetum coccineum | reverse complement strand
AATTCGTTGGGTTACAATACACTCGATCCTCGTGGAACTCATTCCTTGTCTTGTCGTCGGTATTTACTTCAAAATCGAATAGAGTAAAGAAAATGAAATAAGTCCGATTTCAAAAGTCGTGCTTCCGAAAATGGGATGTTATGAGGTGATGGGTAAAAGTTGTGTGTGGATTAATCGGCATGTTCCTAGGAGTTACAAGAAGTAAGAGAAATTAAGACGTAACGAGATGACGTAGATGTTTCTAAAGTATGTGACGGGTGTTCAAAGTCATATTCCAAGTCGAATAGTAGGATAACCAGCGAGGTCGGCTGGTATGTGTTTAATTACACATACCTTTTACCTTTAAAAACGAGCTTAAATGACCAAAAACAGACAAAAAACTGCCAAAGATATGTTTGTTTTGCATTTGTGTTGTGCAGGAAACGGATATTCACAAAAGGACGAAAAACAAAGCCAAAAACGACAAAACTGGGCACGGAATGGAAAAGTGTGAAAAGACGAAGCCAAATCGAAGCCAAAAAGTCAACCAAGTCAAAAAGTCAACAGGAAAGTCAAAAAGTCAAAGTCAAAGTCAACCCCGACAAATCCAAAGTCAAAAAGTGAAGAAAAATAAGTTTAGGGACCATTTCTGCCAAGTCCCTAAACTTATTCAATGAAGGTTATAAAGAAAAAACTTGTGAGGGATCAAAACTGCCAAATGCCCAAAGTATTAACCACAAGGGCCATTTCTGCCAAGGCTCCAAAGCTATAACTCACAAGGACCTTGGGTGCAACAACCAATATAACCCTTGGGGGGTTAATTTGCCAAGTCCCCAAACTTGTATAACACCAAGGACGAAAATTGCAACATCCCTTATAACCTTGAGGGACCAAAAGTGGCAAATCCCAAAACCCTCACCCCCTTTAGACTCGGTCAACTAGGTCAAACTTGACCTTTCCCGCCATTTACATACCCCCAAGCTCACATGCCTTCCCCCACCTCTTTAATTGTGGTGTGGTAAGTGATTAAAAAAAAAAAAAATGTTGGGTGAAAAAAAGAATTTTAAAAAAAAAAAAAAAAACCCAAAACAAATTTTCCCGCCCTTTTCAAACCCCAACACAACTCACGGGTTATCCTCCCCCTCTTTTACCCTGCAACCTTTCAACACCATGGATAAACCTTTCCCCCCTCCTCCACTATCTTTCCCACCAAAAAAGGGGCCTTGCCATGTTGGCAATCTCACTTTTCTCCATAACTTTTGCCGAATCAATGGCTAGGATCAATTTAAAAGAAGCACAAGGACCATGGATGGCTGGGATTAGCTTTTGAAGACTCTCACAAAACAAACACAGGCTGCATACTCTCTCAGAAAAGAAGCACACAAAGAAGGACCCAAGACCTAGTTTTTTAGTATAAATAGATACCTTGTAAGCCTTAAGGGCATAATCTAATTTTCTGTCTTTTAATGTATTTTTACTTAATTTCAATGCAACTTTAAGTTTATTAATTGTCTTTTAATTTTCAGCAAGTGTATTTCAATTTCGAGTTTTAATGAAAAGTTGTTTTAAGCTCTAATACTCTCAATAAGCTCTTATTCAGTTAAAATAAGCTTCTATAAGCTCTTATAGAAGTTTGATTAAGCTTATAAAACTTAAACTCTTCATAGTTTATAGTTTTATAAGTTTTTGTTTGAAAAATCAAGAATAAGCCATTTGGAAGATAAGCTAAAGTTGGAAGAGCTTATTGGCTTATTCACTGGCTTATTTATAAGCCAGAGCTTGTAGGTGAAAGCCCTTGAGGGCTCAAAAAGTCCTTGTAAAAGCTTGGACAAAGGTCATTACAATTTTCCCTTTAAAGCCTTAATTTTTAGATTTTTATAGCTTATTCTGTTTTAGCTGATTAGAGTGCTTATTTCTTGCTTATTATTGTTCATTTATGTTGTTTAGTGCTTATTTGTCAATTCCCTTTAAGAATTGTGAGTTAAAACAGCCTTTTAAAGTGTAAAAATCCGTTTTAAGAAATATAAAGGGGTGTTTGGGTTAAGTGTAAAAACGGGTCAAAATGGTGTGTCATGGGTTGGGGTTACATGGGTAACTTTAGCTTAAGGGTTAGAGCTTATTTAAGTCTGTTTTTCTAAAGCTTTTTAGTCAAAACCTGTTTTTCAAGTTTTCACAAGTGTTTTTTTTAAACTGTGGTTTTAAAAAAGGGAATCAATGGCTTATTTGGATAAGCCATTGTCAACTTGAGTTGTGGTGTCAAAAGTGTGTCATTTGTGTGTTAAAACAAGCTGTCAAAAGTTCTATGGGTCACTTGACTTTTTGAGTCAAAACTACCAAAGTTTTAAGTGTCATTTTTCAAAGCAAAAAAAAAGCCCTTTTTCAAGAACCAAATTCAGCATGTTTTAAATGTTTTTAGAAGCCTAGATTTTGAGCATAAGCTCACCTTAAGTCATTTTTCATCTGTTTTAACTTTGCTTTTAATTTTGAGCTTATTTGACAGCTTAAAATAAGCTGTCAAATTAAGCCCTTGTCTTTAGCTTATTCTCCCCTGGTGCTAGGGGGTGAATTTTAAGCCCTCTTATCTAGCTTAATAGTCAACCTTAGCCCTAGATTTTGGCTTTTCTAAAAAGCCAATAAGCCCTTGTTTAAGCCCCTTTAGTTGTAGACTTTAGCTTGTAGTTTAAGTAGCTTATTTTTAAGCTTTAAGAACCCCTTTGACTGTTTTTGCTTAGCTTTAGTGTAGGGATTGCTTATTTACTTTCTAGCTTATTAAGAGCTTTTTAGTTGTTTAATTCAGTCTCTTAGTTGCTTATTAGGTATGTTAAAGGCCTTAGATAGCTTATTCCCTTTTTCCTTTGCTTATTAAGGTTTTAAGCCCAAATTCTACACCAACAGTACTAACTCCCAAGTTAGTACTGTTGTGGGTATTAAGCCACTTCTTGGCTTATTGAGCTTATTTTCTTATTGTCTTAGCTTATTTTGTGTAAAAAGTCCAATAGCTTAGCCACTTTTTGCCTCTAAAGCTCATTTAGCTTTCTGCCATTTAAGCCCTCTTTCAGCTTATTTAGTTGTCACAATTTAGCTCCTTAGTGCTTATTTAGATTAGATAGGTAATATTTTTTGCTTATTAGTCCAAATTTTAGCTCAAGTGTCCAAAGTGTCCAAAAGACTTAGCTATTTTAAGCCCTTAAGCTCATTTAAGCTTCTGTCGAATTTAGAAGCTCTTTTTAAGCTTATTTATAAGCTTTTAGAAAAAGTTGTAGTTTTAGAAATTGTTAAGCTCAAGGAGCTTAACAACTTTGGTTCACAAAGTTTTTTATAAAAAAAAAGAAAGGAGACAAGGGGTGACCCGGGTGAGCAAGACTCGAACCCGGGTCTCTACCCTCGTACACCTCTCTTTTTGTAGCAACACTTACCGCTGCGCCCTTGGGACTTTTTCATTAAAGTCCCAAGTGGTTTAATACTTAACCACATTTTCACCTTTTAGTCTATAAGCTGTTTACAGCTTATTTTAGGGCTTATTTATAAGCCAATTTTTAGTTTCTTATTTTTCGTAGGTAGTATATAGTATCTAGTATTTTAGGTAAAATTTTCAGAATTTTTAAAAGTCGTTTAGTATTTTTTATAATTTAATTTAGTTAAAAGTTTAAAAAATTCATAAAAAATACAAAAATTATCAAAAAAATATTTTTCTTTTTTAGAAAATTTTCTTTAGTCATATAGTTTGTAGGAAAAATACAAAAATTTTCGTAGGGTCATTTTTGTAACTTTTTGATTTTTAAAGAACGGGGCTCGGGTGCGGTTTTTGTCTTGACTCGTTTTTGGGTCAAACGACCTCCGTTTTCAGTCTAGTCTTTTTCATTCTTCGTTATTAGTCCCCTAGAGTAGTTTAGAAGTGAAAATTTCTCCGTAGGGTTAATTTTGAAGTTTTTAGGTTTTTGACCCTTTGTTCGGGATTCGTGCTCTCGTTTTCTAGCTTAATTTCATAATTTTTAGGTTTTTCTTAAACGTTTTTGTTTATTATTGTTTAATTTAGCTTTCCACACTCTCAAATCATTTCTCTCATTCAAACTCCAATCTTCCGACTGTATCGATTTTCCAGCACAGCCTCGTTGGGGATTAACGACCCGGGAAAATTCTATACTGCTCCCGGTTTTATTGATCATTGTTGTTTTTTTAGACTTTATATATATTGTATATTTTATTATATATTTTAGTTTGATTAAGCACAAATCAATGGCCATCCACAATTTACCATGCTCCATGATTTTTGAACACTTATGAGTAATTTTTGGTAAAATGAAACAGTAAACCCATAACAAGCTATTGGAAAATCTTATATAAGTTTAGAACAGATTGTATAAGCTTATTAGAGCTTATAAAAGAGACTTGTAAACAATAATGAGCTTGAGAACATTAAAGAGCTTAAGAACAGATTTTATAAAACTTGAACACTTAAATTTGCATTAATTTAAAAGAGGGTTACAAGACTTGAAAGTTAAAGACAATAAGTAAAAAATAAGCTGGAAATAAGTTTAAAACAAGCTACACTACTCCTAAGTTACATTACACTAGTTCTACTCCTAGTTGGTTCTTCATCTTCTGTCTTCATTTCTTTAAATAAGCAATTGGTTGTGCTTTTTATGTTTTCTGTGTGAGAGACTTCAAAACCTCATCTTGGCCCTTCAATTCTCTTGTTCTCCAAGCCTTGTGATCTCAGCCATCCAATTTTTGTCCTTGCCCTTTGTCGAATGGGAGAGTAGAGGATTGCCAAGGTGGATATTGATCCATGTGATGTGGGGTTGTATGGGAAAGTGATGTTTTTAGCTAGTTGTAGGGTTGAAAAGAAAGAGATAATAAATAGTGACGTGGGGGGGGAATTAGCAGGAAAATTTTGAGCAGGGTGTTTTGAGGTAACGGTGTTAATGTATGAGTGGTATTAGGGACTTGCAATGTTAGTCCAAAAGGACTAACGATGCAAAAAGGGTAAGGACTAGCTATGTAATGGAGTTAACAGCCATATGATTGGGCTGTTAAGTGGGTTTGGGCTTTTGTTTGGTTTGGGCCGGTTATAATTGGATTTGGACCTTTTATCATATAAGACTTGTACAATAAGCTTAATGGGCTGACCCGGCCCCTTAAATTGGATGCGGGTTAGTCCATTTAAGATTTCTTCGTTTTCTGCCTCGTCTTTGACTTTGACTTGGTTGACCTTTGTTGACTTTGACTTTTTTACGCTATTTCCATTTCGTGCTTGGTTTTGTCCGTTTTGGCTTAATTTTTGTCCTTTAGAGAATATTCGTTACATGCACAACATAAATCACAAAACAAGCATATATTTGGCATTTTATGTTCGTTTTTGGTCATTTAAACTCGTTTTTATAGGTAAAAGGTATGTGTAATTAAGCACATACCAGCTATGCTTGTGGTCTTCATTATATAGCAAAAGTATGGGAGGGGTAATCTCGTCCATTCACTATGCCAGCCAATAAGAGTCCAAGATCTAGGGGCATTTTCATCTTAGTCCTCCACCGCCTTAATATAAATGCCAATGATTGGCCATGTATTGCGTTCCTCGTATGCAGTATGAATTTTAGCAGGGAATATTAGGCATGATCCATCAATGAATAAATGCCACGTGGCATTGGTGATGTGTTCATGTGAAATGAACAAATATCCCAACCATTTATAAATTTGTTGCCTGATTTTTATCTTTGAAATGGATCAATAAGAGGCACACGTGGCGGTCTAGGATTGGCCAAGAAAAGTTAGTGCTTGAGAGTGGTTCTGGCTACTTGCTTATGTGAATTATTTTTGGCGAGTGGCATTCAAACGCCAAGAGTGCACAGCAAAAGAATTTTGATAACTTCAACTTATGTCTTGGGCTTGGACAACTATTGGGCCGAGAATGACTTCAATCTTGAGCCTTTGAATTGAAGACTTGGGCTGGACTTGCTAGTTGTTACTCTTGAGTCTTAGATAAGTATGGGTCGGTCCGACCTATATAAATGGCGTCGGGCCGGCCCAATAAAAGATGAAAGCACCATTGGACTCATAAATTTACGCTTATTCCATTGGAGTGCTCGGATAATTTTTATGACTTCGTCTTGATCCTCGATAAACGTAAAAACATCGTCGAAAGTCACCCGAAAATTACAGTTTTTGCTTTGTTTTCAATCCTTTGTACCTGTAAAACATAAAAACACAATACAAACATATTTGCAACATATTTATCCATATTTTAGTGTTTAGTCCGTTTATTAGCATTTTATGTGGTACAAATGATGTGTGTTTTAGCACACATTAGAGTCCTACAAGGCTTACAATACATTCCTAACTTATCATGATCTTTTCTATAAATAAACATAATCTCCTAATCAAATAAGTTATACATATCTTTTACAAAATAACTCCAATACTTATCCTCGTAAGTATTCTTGTTCTCCAATCAATCTTTATCACGTCTCTGATATGTTTTTGATCTTATCTCTTTCAGCATAATCCTTCCAGCAGTTGTAATCACTCAACAGTTGTATCTTTATAACCATCAGCACTAACTGAGCATAAGCAGTAGTAAGTACTAGCAGTACTAACTTTACTCTAACAGTTGTAACTTTACTCTAGCAGTACTAAGTTATACTAACAGTACTAAGTTACCCTAACAGTTGTAACTTTTGTACTAACAGTATTAACTACTTAGCATATTTTCAGTCTTCAACTCTAAGCAGTCTTAACTTCTACTGACAGTAGTAACTCCATACTAACAGTACTAAATTATACTAACAGTAGTAACTAGTAGTGGTAACTTTATACTACCAGTACTAACTACTTAGCATAATTTCCATTATGTACCTGAGCAGTAGTAAGAATCCTTGAAGTCTTTTAAGTCCCAACATGGAACATACTCCTAGTATATACAAAATTAAAACCGAAATCCTCTTACATGAGTTCACACGTTGGGGTCTCTCAAAGCTTCTTTAGTTCTCTGACTGAATAACTCGCAAGTCTCTGTACGACAACACCATAAATCAATTTAAACTCTAAAAAAATCAAATTAACAAAACAAAACGATATAACAGAATATAAATATACCTGCAGTGTGTTTCTTGCCTTTGTTCCATGAAACTCTTCCTTTGTCACTTTAACTTCCATCAATCTCTTTAATTACTTCAAATACTTCCAACTCCTCTTCCTTAACATGCAAATAAGTCGATGCAAGTACTTTGAACGCACCCTAAGTACAACGAGACATCTCTAAGGCATGTCCATATAGTATGGTCTCATTAATGCCTCATTCAAATGGTTCTTATGATTCGTTGTGAACACTATTATTTGCTCATCTCGCAGCTTGAACACAACCCCGTCAAGTTATCTGATCGAAAACAAATAAACCTTAATCAATGTTGATGGTAGTATAATAAAAACTTTACTTAAGAAAGAGCCAATCCTGGTAAAGTGTCAAGTTATCATAAAGATTAAAAACGTTTAAGAAAGATTAGCTTAACAGAAATCGGGTCACTTATGCTAAAGTGGATACCTGTAATAGATGCACATATACTAAAAACTTAATCAAGAAGTTTCTTTTTATTAGTTCATATGTACACATATAGGAAAGTTCTATATCGCTTACGTTCTATGTTAATTACTTCATCAGTAACTATTAGAAAATATTCAATACCAACTTAATAATGCTTATACTTATATATACAATTTCATCATAAGCTCCTTCCTTTTACCTTTAAAAGGGTAAAGAAAAACCTTACTTCTCAATATTTATCTTTCTATCTTCATAATACACTTACATTCTAGTTTTCATTTAAACCACTTTCTTTGTTTGATTATAGTTTATTTCTTTTTAAAGAAGATATTCAGTATTTGATTTTACTTCGAATCTTCTTTCTATCATTTATTACTCTTTTAACCTTACCATTTCTGTATTTCTTTCTTCTAGTTTATATTTTTTCTTAGCGTCTTTTGTTTAAATTAAGTTTCTTCTCTTGCTTGATCTTATTCTTATTATAACTTTTATGGATGTTATCTTTTGGCTATTTCTTTAAATTCTCCTTCTTATAACTGCCAGTCATATCCTTGTAAAAAATATCAAAAAAAAGATGACCAAAAAACTATGATTGTTTATCAAGAAAAATAATTAATAATCAATAATTTAATTAGATATACATTACAAAACCCATTAGATAACACCAAATGAGTAAGCTAAGCTGGTAAGCACTCTTACCTATTAATACAAAGTCTGTTGTTTGAAGCTTCACCCACCCATAAAACAACTATATCCATTTGGCATCTAAAATCTAAAATCTTTAGGTTGTGTTTTAGATTGCTTAAAAAACTATTAACTATCCTAAAATGCAGATAACACAAAATATAATAAATAAGCACATTTGATGAAAAGCTTGAATCCATATAATAGAAGAACAAAAAAGTAAAACAAAAAAGCTCGGGATCGCTTACCAATCACTACCAAGAGGGTTGAAAGTTGGCATTGTCTTTGGCCTCCTCGGTACTGCATTCTTGATCAGCTACAACTTGTCCAGACTCGAAAAGAACATATCCCAGCTGCTATGTATTTCAGATACGCCAGAAAAAAAAGAAGCTATCAGAAAGGGACCGATTCAAACGGTTAAAGCCAACCCAAAATTTGCCTGTAAATTACTAAATTTATAATGCATACAACCAGATAAAGAGTGTTGATCTCGTAACTACATAATGGTGTATGAGTGTTGCTTATTAGTGCCCTATGCCAAACACCCTTTTAATTCAGTAAACTTCATGGACGAATGGTTACACACAAATCCAAAACTCAAACCTCAAGCCGCAATCAAATTTTAGAACCTTTAACCTGAATAAATTGTTACAAATTTTATTGCCAAGCATATATTTTAGAACAAATAAAGATCCCTAATTACTGAAATTCACAATCAAAATCTAAAATCAAAACCCTAACCACACTTTTAGCTCATCTGACTTAAAAATATAAACAAAAAAAACAATAACCTTTATATATACATGATCATTTGCTTCTTATAATCAATCTTATCTTTCTTCTCATCTAAATCTTCATCCACATCTCTCATTTTCCACACTCAAAGAAGTGCTTCAAAACGCAATTAGCAGACTTTTCAAAACCCATTTAAATACAATGAAAACCCATATCAAAAAGATAAACCGAAAAGGCAGAAGTAAATAGAACACCACTTAATTTTAGTAACCAACCTCATGAGAAGCTACACCTTTCAAACATGTTAAGAATGCCAGCATCAGCATAGATAAAAGGTCTCGATCTTTTGTACATGTTTATGGTGAGAATACATTTTTAGAGAGAGAACTACGTGGGAAATAGAGGAGAGGAGGGAGGAGACGTTTATCATGATAGTGAGATCTGGAAGGAGAGCTAAGAGAAGAAGATGAAGACGCGTAGCACAGAAACCCCAAGTAATTATACTACTACCCACGTGTATACAAACCCCAGGATACAAACCCGGAACAAAGAAAAATGGGTCGGGCCGGTTTTTTGCATTAACTGCATTTAAGGACGCATTAGAAACACAATCCTGCGTTTTAATAATAAAAGTATAATATAAATATAAGATGATATAGCAATTGTGTCAACATCCAGAACTCCAAGCCTGCTTATCCCATCACCAAAACATCTTGTTCCTTGGAAATTTTAAAAGGATGCCAATATGACATTGTAAAAGACCTTTGCTTTCTAATAAGACCTTTGCTTTTAAAGCTTTCTAATAAGACCTTTGTTTTTAAAGCTTTACGTACCAATAATTTTCTCACAAAACATTTTTTGAGACTGGAATGAAAAAAGTTATTAAGCAATAGAATAATAATTAACAAAAGAATGTAATACATGGTGTACTAAAAATAATAAACAAAAAGTGTAGACCCATTCATTATTTCTATGTTTCTCATTCATTTCCATTGTTTAGTCTGTCACACAGCAGATGACATGACTAAGATCTTCCACCATCTTGATCTTTTATCCAATGTCAACAACATAGATTGCTTATGAAAATCTTGATCATTTTTCTGATGGACTGCTTTACAGTTTGCCTGGTCAATTTGATTATTATTTTTATTAGCAAAGTAAATGTGCATCATCAAGTATAAATTTTACATCAAACGAAATTTTAATGGGTTGACACTAGGCTGTGTTTGTTTTTAGAAAAAAAACATCTTAATGACCTCTGAATCTGACCGGTCAGACGCGGTTAGACATAAGAGTTGTTTGTTTTTTTCTTCTTGTTCAGATGCGGTCAGACCTAGTTAGATCTTAGTGAGTAAGAGGTGGATGAGGTATCTGAATGCCTCTTACTCTTGCTTGCTACCTTCTTCATCATCTTAACTTGACATGAATTTGCTACCCTCTATGATATTGTTTGTTGGTTTTTTTATATTATTTCTAGGTGTAGATTTTGTTTAGAAATGGTTACAGGTATTCATAGGAAGAAGAAGATATAAAAGGTAAGCACGTGAATGTGTCAGAGTAATATAAAGTGTTGTTTACTATTGGTTTCAAAAGATGTATATTTAAATAATATGAATTATTTATATATTTAAATATTATATTACTTCGAGATATAAGGAACGTTTGGGTATTTTTTTAAATGACTTTCACTTTAAGTTTTAATTGTTAATTTTATCAACAATTGAAAATTATTTTTCTAGTCATTAATATCAAATTTAATTAGGGGTGTTGATCGTTTTGGTTATCAAGTGTGTTCGGTTAAAAAAAATGTGTCAATTTGAAAACTGAATTGAACCGAATTAAAATTCAATATATCAAATCGAATCGTAAACCGAATTTGAATTCGGTTCGTTATTATTTTTTTTAAATAATTGCATAGATATTTAAAAAAATATTTTAAGCGTAAAAAGTGTTTTTTTATATTAGAATGAAATTTTTAATAGTCTTTTATATATATATATATAAATAATTAAATTTATAATAATTTTTCTTGTAAGAAGACACGCACTTTTTAACACCAAGTCTTAAATCTAAAACCACTTAAATTAAAAAAAATAACCAATAGTCCTAATTTTTTCCAAAGATCACTGCTTACAACCACTATAGTGATCAACAATAACTTATACTAAATTGGAGCCATCGTAAAAACCTAAACCAAAATTGAAGAAGAAAAGTTTGGGTGACAGACAACATGGAGAAGATACATGCCGTTTACGGGTCAAACAATGACTAACGTCTATTTAAATGAAGGAAAAGGAACATTACCACCACCCAAAAAAGTGCGCTTTTGCACCAGCCCGAAATAAAATCTAAAACGACAAAAAAAAAAATTAAAATTGCTTTTTTCAGCAGCACAAACACCACCCAAACACTACTTAAAATGCAGTTTTTTAACGGACCAAAACATAACCAAAATTCAATATAGATCCAATATTTGTCATAGACCCAATAAACCAATCATAGCCATTCATTTTTTCATCAAAAATAAAAAAACTCACTTTCCACCTCTTTTTAAAAAATTAAATATCTCACACACTGTTAATCGTTACGCAAAACAAAACATATCATCGCGACGAGAATTAAATTATCTTTCTATAAAGGGGCGACACTATGTACTTTCGACAGACTTTTTTTATGATTTTATGAAGTCATATATGATTTTATAAAATCATATATTATTCGTCATACGAATCATATATGATTCGTCATACGAATTATATATGATTTTCGCAATTCGTGATTGAAACAAAATTGAAAAAAAGTTCGTCGGAATCACAAATCATATATGATTCGTTATACGAATCATATATGATTTTCGCAATTCGTGATTGAAAAAAAATTGAAAAAAAATTACTTAGAATCACAAATCATATATGATTTTATGAAATCATATATGATTTCATGAAATCATATCATATATGATTTCATGAAATCATATATGACTTCATAAAATCATAAAAAAAAGTTCGTCGAAAGTACATAGTGTCGCCCCTCTATAGAAAGATAATTTAATTCTCGTCGCGATGATATGTTTTGTTTTGCGTAACGATTAACAGTGTGTAAGATATTTTATTTTTAAAAAAGAAATGGAAAGTGAGTTTTTTTATTTTTGATGAAAAAATAGATGGTTGAGATTGATTCATTGAATCTATGACAAATAATTGGTCTATGTTGATCTTAACTCCCAAAACATAACATTTATATAATCAAACACCACGTTAAAATTACACTTTTGCAGCAGCCCAAATACCACTTAAAACGGCCTAAAACACAACTTTAATAGAACCAAATACCCCTAAAAAAGTGGGTAATATCACATGAGGAACTTAAACTATCATACTTAAGTAAGCATAAACCATACATTAAAACCCAAGGTATCACTAAATTACTATAATATGGTATTTTAAGATGTTACTCATTATATAACGAGTTGGAATTTAACCCGCGCGTTGCGGCGGGGGGCGAATAAAAGAAACTTGAAGGACATTTTCTATTTTTTTTTCTAACCTTTTTTTACCAATAGCAATATTCATTTTAAGCAATGTAGCAATGCCTAATTGTACAGGGCTGTGGCCAAAAAGAAGACTAAAAAAATTTAGCCCAAAAATTGCCGGCTCCATTTAGTTTTTTTATTTTTTTATTTTTAAATTTCGGCACAATAATAGGGAGAAAAATAATGTTTATAAAAGTACTGACGCATTCGATAAAAAAATACGCGGGTAACATTTCCGAATTGACTTAAAACAGTGTCATTTTAACACGCATGAGACCAAAAAAAACAAATTTGGCAAAAAAAAATTTAAAAAAATAAAATAAAATTTTAAGCGACGCAACAACGCGTGATAGACAAAAAAAATACTATACACGATACTGAAAAAGTTACACCTGCGCTATTAATATTAGGATCCGAAAAATAAACTCGCACCAACGCAACGAAAAAACGTCCCTGCGCAGTAACGTGCAAGAAAAATAAAACTTACACTATTAAACATAAAAAATCGAAGCGAAAAAAAACCAAATAACATAAATAAAATAAATATAAATAAAAAATTAACGTCCGCCAACAAGCACGAAATATTATCGCCCGCTAGCAGACATAGCGCGGTATTCTTGTCTTTGTTTTTCACGCTTGTTTTACCTTTACTACACCGACGCTCTTGTTAAACACTCGTTTAGATACATAGAATATATAAATCATGAAATGAAACGCCGAAAAGCACGTTAGCATAATAAATCATGTATAGATAAACTATCCAATTTTTTTAGTTGTAGTAAACTCAAATCAAAACAGGCCACTTACTTTATACTCTAATAACACACAATACAAAGAGTTTAATTTTCACAACTCTAATTTGGTCAGCACAGGTAACCGTAAACAACGTTATATTGGATTTTTATGTTGGGTTTACTCTTTTTTTGTGTCATGTCATAGGATTATTTATCACGGCTAGAAATACGTGAGCCATCGGGGTCTCACACATTATACATTTAGGTTCACTTTATTATGTGAATAATAATATAAATGTTTATTATTTATTTTTATATTTAATATAAGGATTCAACGAATGAAAACACTAGTCAACGGTCATTATTTAGTTAATTAACTAGTAAGTAACCATATAAGTTATTGTTAAAATTAATGGGTAATTAAAAAGTACTTAACTATCATGTAATTAGAAAAGACGGAAAGTCTATAACCCCAAGGGTGGGGATGCCTGTTAGTGTCGACGGCCAAAGAGGAAAGGAAACAAAATATTGGGCTTTTGGGCTAACTTTTCCTACAAGGTATTTATTTTTTGAGAATACGCTAATTACATGATAACATCCCTATATAAGGAGGACCTATAGCTCTTTATCTCAATCCGGTGTCCATCTTTTCTTGTGTTCGATCGCCTGATCGTAGGAACCAAAAAGGGTGTTTAGGTTTTGGTTTTTGTGTTATTTTCGTTGGTCAAGAACTAGCATTCGGGTGATACTGCTAGACGTGTAGTGTATTATTAACTTCATGGAGGTTACTACCTTTTAGTAACTAGAAGTAGTTTTTGGTTATGCATGGTTATTACCACACGTGTGTGTACTTCAAGGTCTCGGATCTTTATAAGATTGGTTCCGTCAACCCGGTATATGTTCACCTTATTTGTTTATATGTTAATTATGTGAACTATATGACTAGATCGCTGCGTAGCTCGTTAGAATTATTATGTGTAATATTATTTGTTACTATGCTGACTATTTTCAATAGTGGCATCACGAGCCAGCATGTAGTATAGATAATTCATTAATAAACGTAACATTAGATGTAATTTACTGCTCTATATATGTGTAATTATTATGTTTATGTAAAATTTTATGTAAGAAATTATTACTGAAATTAATATTGCTTAAAAATTGGTCAACTTTAAATATAGTAATAATATATAAGATATATTTTACAAGATTTTCTAAAACATATAAAAATTGTGTTATTTACGTTTTAGATTTGCAGTAAATATTTGTTGCTTATTTATCTTGTTCTATAAGTGTCAACCTATGGTATTTACATGCATGTAACCTGATCGTGCCGGATTAACACCGTAAAATATATTTAATAATTTTTTTTTATAATAAAATATAAAATATATATTGAAGTGTTACAACAACTAATACAATCAATGATTACGAGAAGTAGTATTATGAGCTTTCCCGGGTCGTAAATTCCCCAACGGAGGCATGGAATGGTTAAATCGATACGATCGAACGATTTGAGTTTGAAGGAGGATGAGTTTGAGGAAGTTGAAAATGTCAAATTAAACAATAAACGGACTAACGTTGAAGAGGAAAACCTAAAAACTTATGAATTAAACTAGAAAACGAAGGCACGATTTCCCGTACAAAAGGGGGGAAAACCTAGAATCTTTAAAATATAACATACGGAAATATTTTTCACTTCTAACTACTCTACGGGTCAAATAACGAAGAATGAAAAATGTCTAGAACGAAAACGGAAGTTCGTTTGACCAAAAACTGTGTCAACAAACAAAATTCGTACCCGGACCCGTTTCTTTAACGATTGAAAAGTTATAAATAATGACCTACGAAAATTTGATATTTTCTCTACAAACTTCGAGGACAAAAGAAAATTTTCTAACCAAAAGCAAATATATTTTTTTGATAATTTTTGTATTTATTGAATTATATAAACTTTTAACTAGTTATTGATAAAAAATTAATTAAACGTTTAAAAAAAATTCTGAAAATTTACAAGAGACAACTTTTCACCTATCAAGGCCACGAAAAATACCAAACTCCACACAGCTTATCAAATAAGCCCGAGAATAAGCTTTTACAGCTTATAGGCTTTATAAGGCCAAAATGTTGTATAATTTGTGTTGCACTTGAGTCTATAACGAAAAAGAACCCACGGGCGCTAAGTGGTTGTGTGGTGTGGGAGTTGTTTAAGGGGATGTATTGCTTGGTCCGGTTCGAGTCTTTGCTCACCCGGACCAAGTATCTTCCCTTTTTTTTTTTTAAAAACTTCTAGGGGTTAGAAAGTGTATAAATCCTAAACTAAAACGGAGGTAGGCGGGCAAATTTGGGATTTACACTACTATGGAATTCGGGTGACCCTATACAATGAAATGTGACAAAACAGCCCCCTAGTATGCTTAATTTTTTAGCTTATTAAAAAAATGATTTTTAGCAAAAACTTAAAACTTCAAACTTATCAAGGGGCTTATGCTACACAACTTTAACAAATGCACTTTTCACTTTTATCAAAAGAATAAGCTTAAAAATAAGCTTAATTATGACAGAAGCTAAAAACTAACATTTGACTAAATTATTTAGACAAATACGCTACTAGTGAAAGGTAATAAGCTACACTGTTATCTAGGTTAAATAAAAAGCTATTGAAAGTTGAATGAGCTAAATTTAAAGAGCTAATAAGCTACAAATGAAAACATAAGCAAATCCCTAGCCTAAGTTTATTCAAAAACAGGCAAGGGCTATTTGGGTTAATAAAATAAGCCTAACAAATGAGCTAAACTAAAGTCCTGAACTTTGAGACTTATACAAGAGTTATTGGATCTTGAAAAAAGCCATAACTTGGGCTTAAGATCACAAAAAGCCAAGAAAGGGGCTTTACTATCTTACCCTTTGACAAGGGGCGATGTAAGCTACCCTTGAGTAGCTTATTTGACCGCTTATTTTGAAGTGTCAAAATAAGCTCAAATTAAAAGAAAACTAAAAAAACAGATTTAAGTACTTAGCTAAATACTTGTGACAAATTTGGACTTTTAAAAAGCTTTTCTACTTGCTTATTTGTTTGGCTGTGAAAAAAGCTCCTTTGGTTTTAAGAAACTTGTGGCAGTTTGAAAAGCTGGTGGTTTTGACTTAAAAGTTCAAAAGAAGTCAAAGGCTCTTGAAGCCTTGTTTTAGACCCACTAAACACACTTTTTTTGAACCTTAACTTAACCACAGTGCTTAATCAATAAGCTCTTGTGGGTTATTTAAAAACATCACATTTTGAACTTGATTTGGAAAACTTAAAAACTATTTTGACACAAAAAACTTTCTAAACCAGGCTCTTAAATAGTTAAGGGGTGGGTGGGGGATTTGGGGAACCCCCCCCACAGGGGGGGGGGAGTCTTAAGATAATGTCACCCCAAATACATTAACCATGCAAATAGCTTTTGACCGTTTGGCGCTTGTGCCCAAACACCCCTTTAGTTAAAACTCAAACCAAAATAGGCTTAAAATCATTTTTAAACCAAAATTTAAAAACCTTTTATCATATCTACTACTTATTTTGACTTGTTTAAACTATTTTAAGACTAAAAAAGTTTTAGTTATTTGGAAAAATAAGTTGTTTCTCAGCTAAGCTTATTACACTATTATGACAGTTTTAAGTTGTAAAACTAAAATTAATAAAACTTAAACCTATTATGAAACACTAATAAAACAGCTAGATTATTAGACTCTATACAAACATGTTTGAAAGGAATCAAAAGCAAATAAGCTATTGTTAAAGTGTAGATGAGAGAAAGAATGGTGATTAACTCATTTGGGGGAGAGAAAAGAGAGAGTCGGGGAAACACACTTTAACTGTGTGAAAATAAATGAGAGCAAAATGGAAAGAAAAAAAAATAGCTTATATAGTTTGGTAGAAAATAGGTTTAATAAAGTTAAATCTTAGATTAATCTCTACCATTAGATCAAACTCAAATGAGTGGTGAGGATTTGTCCCTCAGTATATGGGTAGAAACTGGTATGTGAATGAACTTTTCTCATACTCCTAATAACACACAATCAAAGGTTTACTTTTCACAACTCTATTTGGACAGCACAGTTACCTTAACAACGTATATTGGATTATATGTTGGGTTTGTGCTCATGTCATAGGTATATTTATATGGCTAGAAATACGTGAGCCTACAGGGTCACACACGTTATACATTTAGGTATCACTTTATTAATGTGAATAATAATATAAATGTATATTTATTATTTATATTAATATAGGATTCAACGAATGAACGGTCATTAATTAGTTAATTAACTGTAAGTAACCAATAAGTCTTTTTAATTAATGGGTAATTAAAAGTAATTAACCATAATTAATTAGAAAAGTCAAAAAGTCAACCCCAAAGGTGGGGATGCCTTAGTTCGACTGGCCAAAGAGGAAAGGAAACAAAATATTGGGCTTTTGGGCTAGCTTTTTCTACAAGGTATCTATTTTAGAGAAAACGTTAAATACATCCCTATATAAGGAGGACCCTATAGCTCATTATTCTCATCCGTTGTCCCTCTCTTCTTGTGTTCGATCGCAGACAAGAACCAAAAAAGGTGTTTAGGTTTTGGTTTTTGTGTTATTTTCGTTGGTCAAGAACTAGCATTCGGGTGATACTGCTATACGTGTGGTGTATTATTAACTTCATGGAGGTTACTACCTTTTAGTAACTAGAAGTAGTTTTTGGTTAAGCACGGTTATTACACACGTGTGTGTACTTCAAGATCCTCGTTCTTTACTAAGATTGGCTGTCAACGGTATGTTACCTTATTTATGTTTATATGTTAATTATTTGAACGATATGAATAGATCCGTTGCGTAGCTCGTAGAATATTATGTGTAATATTATTTGTTATATGCTGACAATTTTCAACAGTGGCATCACTAGCCAAATCATATAGTATAGATAATTACATTAAAAAACGTAAACAGATGTAAAATTTACTGCCTATATATGTGTAATTATTACTGTTTATGTGAAAATTTATTTTAGGAAATTATTTACTGAAATAATACTGCTTAAATTTGATCACATAAATATAGTAATAATATATAAGATATATTTTACAAGATTTTCTAAAACATATAAAAATTGTGTTATTTACGTTTTAGATTTGCAGTAAATATTTGTTGCTTATTTATCTTGTTTATAAATTGTCAACCATGGATTACATGCATGTAACCTATGAGAATTAGTTATGAGAATGATTTAATTGCAATATTCGGGAAGACCCTTTGTTGAATTAACTGCATAACTGATTAGTGTAGTATGATTAATTTTGCTTAATATGTTTTGCATGTTTTATATTGATTGCGATTTTATATAATTATGCAAAAACGATTTTCGAAATTAATATGGACTAAAAGTGTATGATTTTTATTGTGTGTATATTGATACATACACTAATTTTCTTGCAAAACGTTCTATAACGCATGGGTTTAGTGGTTTCCGCAAGAAAACCCGTGACGGAACGCGCAAGAATACACAATATTTACATAAACGGTTTTAACAGTATTTTAAGTATCTTGTAAATCGTTATTAGGCTTGATTACTTCCCATGGGGATTTAACCTTATCCATAGTAAGATTGTTTATACTTAAAAATAGTGTAAACATGGCAACCCTAATTTTATAAATGACATGAAAATTTATAAAATTAAAGGATAATAGAAAGATTTTAAAACGAGTAAAATCGAAAATGTTTTAAAATTAAAAGTGTCACAAGATTGTATGCATGCTTCCTTATACACAAATTTTGGTAACACTGTTTTATCAAATAAATACCTTGAAAATTAAGTTGGCATGCCATCCAAGTATGGAATCACTTGAGTTTGTTTTTTTTACTCTAAGACAGTCTTAGGTGAATTGCAAAACAATGTAATATAACAATCGTATAGTCAGACATGAGACTGTGAAATTACATATTTTGTATTGGACGTCTTATATCGAGTATGGTTGGTCAGACCTTCGACCCGAGACATACGATGGGGTGAAACATGCTACTAGACAGTATAATTCTGAATTATATTGCACGTTGCCCCATTATGACTAAGAGTTGCACATGTAGGCAATTATCTCACGCAAATTACCTTTTGGGTTATACCATTTTTAGTTAATCAACTGCATTAATGGTATATCATCAAGTTGGATCTTAGACTCTTACTAAAATTAATTATTTATTTTTGCAATAAACATGGGTAGTTAATTTCATAAGAGATGATTATCGAAAATACTAATATTTTATGAACTTTGATTGTTTTGTAGATGGTTGCTACTGCCCAAAACACAAACAATACGACTATCAGGTCAATTCTCCTAGCTGAGAAACTTATTGGTTCGAATTTCACAAACTGGTACGAGAAAAAGATGAAGTTTTTGGAACAGCCCATTGGACTCGCTCCTGATCCTGAAAATGCTGATCCTGATGCTAGTGACAAGTACTATAAGTCTGTCAATACTGAACAAGAAGTTGCATGTCTTATGCTGTCGAGTATGTCTCCGGACCTACAGAGGACTTTGGAGAAATACAATGCATATGACATGATGAAAGAACTGAAAACTATGTTCGAAGAGCAGGCTAAACAGGAACTGTTTAAAACAGTTAAAGCATTACACGCTTGCAAACAGGAAGAAGGTTAGTCAGTAAGCTCTTATCTCTTAAAGATGAAAAGCTATTTGGACACGTTGGAACGCCTAGGCTATGCAATACCCAAAGAGCTTGGTGTGAGACTTATTTTAAATTCTCTCAACAAGGATTATCATTAGTTCGTACAGAACTATAACATGCATAGCATGGGGAATAAGCTGAGTTACATGCTATCCATGAGAAATGTATTCCAAAGAAGGCTGAAACTCCTACCGTTTTGGCAATACGGGAGGGAAGAATCCAGAAGGACAAGAAAAAGAAACCGCAAGGGGCAAAGGGTAAGGGTAAGGGAAAGAATAAGCTTGCAAGGGTAAGGGAAAGAATAAGCTTGCTTATGATCCCAATGCCAAGATCACACCGCTACCTAAGAAAGAGCATCCGACAAAGGACTCTATCTGCCACCACTGTAAGGAGGTTGGTCACTAAAGGAGGAATTTTCCATGTGTAAGAAAAATATACCATGTGTAAGGTACTTTTTTATGCGACTTTGACTATCTATTTTATGTGACTTGTACTTTATTAATATTTTAATAAAGAATTGAAAAACTAAAATAATATTTTTTCTTATGCAACTTGTACCTATTTTATGTGACTTAGTACGTGTAATAGTAGTTTTATTTTTTTAACTTTTTAAAATTTTTTATATTATATTTAAAATTTTACTTTTTACATTATATTTAAATTTTTTTCAAAATTTTGTTTTTTTTTACTTTTCCCAAAAAACACTCTGTAACCCCAACCCCAAAATCAGCAAAACCCTAACCCCAAAATCAAATCAGCCAAAACCCTAACCCCAAAATCAAATTCAAATCAGCCAAAACCCTAACCCCAAAATCAACATAAACCGTAACCCCCAAATATCAATGTAGACTTAGATCGGTTTTTTTTTTTTTTGTTAAACCATCAATATAATCCTAAATCGATTTGTAATGAATAGTCTTTTTAGGAAATAAGCTTGGCTGATGCTTGTAAAGGGTGCTTGGATTAGCTTATTTTGCTTGCTTATGAGCTTATTTGAATTTGAAAAAACTCATAAGCTCACTTTTTTTTGCTTATTAGGTTGTTAAGATTAACTTATGGTTTACGCTATATGTTAAAGTTTATAGGCTGATAAGCCGAAAAAAGTGAATTAAGTTTTTTGCTTATTAGGTTGTTAAGATTAACTTATGGAACTGTATCCAAGCATGGTTAGTGAGCTACTCGTAATCTGTTCTCTAGATGATGCTCGACAGTATGAGGTAGATTTGTGTTGCATGTATGCATCTTAGCACACTTTATTGTAGGGGTGAGCAAAACGGACCGCGGACAGAACCGGACCGAGAAACCGGTCCGAAGTCGGTTTCGGTCTGGTCCGGTTTTCGAACCGTGAGTACCCTTAGTTTATTGTTTAAGGGGCTGTTTATCTTCTATTTGGTGCTAGCTCAATGCATCAAAATTAGCTTTACTCGTACATATGCCGATTATCTTACGATTATTGTGTCTCAGGTATCTGGTGCAAATCGCAAAAGGAAATCACAAAGTAAAGCTATACTTTCAGAAGTTCAGAGTAGAACTATGGAGTTTTTGAAGTGTAGTGAAACACATATAGAGCAACTGGTAATCTTTAATTTCTATTATTCATTTTCTTCCATTACAAACCATCGTTTTAACTATACTACATGATAGTTTAGGGTTAGGGCCTATGGTATTTGCATCATTTTGTATATCTGTTACTACTACATAAGTGGTAAGTACCCCATAAGATCAAAAATAACAACTAGAAAATAAAATAATCCGTCTACATAAGAGACTCGGGTATACGTGGTTTTGGCTTTTCTCCATCTTTAGGAGCCAAACATTTCTTGACAATATCATAAGCAAATAAGGCAACATCAAAGTTATAACTTAAGAAAAAATGCAGCATGTATAAGTGTAAAATTGTCAAAGACACAAAGTGACATAACCGGCTTCTAGTGTGTGTGATAAACATGTAGCATGTAAAATAGTGTACAAAGATGAATTTCTAATTATGGAGATTTGAATTCACGAAATCGATTTCTAGTGTTTCAAGTAACATGCATCTGTCTATGATTATCTGACTATGCATAGTTTATATAAGTTGTTTCGAGTAATTAGCTTGTACTGATCACAACAAAACTAATAATCAAATGGTAGAGTGAAACTACTTATATACCTTATCACAGGTCTAAATTATCTTGTACTTCCATAAATAAACACAAGTTCTCAAACATTCAACGGTGTGAAATATGATAATGACAACTTCAACAGTAGAAACTCATCCAAACACTATCTATTATCTACTACATCGTGCTTCATTTCAACTGATTATTTGATTGTCATTGTTCAAAATCACATCCATTTTCAAAATGCACATCCAAACAACCCTTTAAGTCACATTTAGACTACTCCAAAAGCACACTAATCTGTGATTATGAAAGCTACAACCTGCCATCTGAGGAATACTAATCGACACAGAGCCAAACTTAGTCAAACACCGTATGTGAAGATCAAATGGTAAAATGTTGTTATACCTCAATTGCTTTGCTTGGAGCAACACGAATGACATTGACAAATTACCCCTGAAAAGACCAGTCCAACCTCTGATCTGCATAATATCTTGAGAAACTTCAGTAGTAGAATGCCTAGAACTCCCTACCATCAAATGGACCCTACTCGTCTCTAACGGAGCAACACATGTTCGCGAAACCGCCCCTGCAAGAGCACCACTGTTTAACCTCCTTAAAGAAGCATTCCCAATCCCATTTGGTCTATACAACCCATTTGAAATGGGTCAACAGTTCAAGCATTACCCACACACTTACCATCTCACCAGAAGTACTTAATACCGTCTCACAATAAGCTCCTAAGGTTCACCCAAATGCCCTGTAAGTTAACCCTTGTGGCTTCCCATTTTCAAAGTCATATCTGATTAGTAATGAAATGGCATATCTGATTTACTTGCCCTCATTAAAGTAACAGTTATGATATACAACATTAAGATCGAGAAAGCAAGCTCATTCTCATGATAGTCAGGATCGAGAAAGCAAGCTCATGCTCATGATAGTCAGGATCGACAAATAACCATTAGTAACGGTATATGTAGCAACAGGAGGAAAAACAAAAAATCATTCAACAAGCAAAGACCCACACCGGTTGTGGACAGTTAGAGGCGAACAACTCGGGTTATGGACAGTCAGAGCCCTCTTTTTCCTAGATATTGTTATATATACCCCACTCGTTAATGATTTTGGGTTATCTAGAGACACGTGGCTGACTATAACTTAATCGTTGTTATATGGTTTGTAATCATTAACCTAAATTAAACCTTTTGGCATCTATTTGGTATGTGTTTGGGGCCACATTCGGCGAGTAGAAATAAGCTCTTTTTTTATGTCAGTTGAATTTGTTTGAGGGAAATATGGAACTGTATCCAAGCATGGTTAGTGAGCTACTCGTAATATGATCTCAAGATGATGCTCGACAGTATGAGGTATATTTGTGTTGCATGTATGCATCTTAGCACAGTTTATTGTAGGGGTAAGCAAAACGAACCCGGACCGAGAAACAGGCCCGAAGTCGGTTTCGGTCCGGTTCGGTCTTGGTCGGTCCGGTCCGGTTTTCAAACCGTGAGCACCCTTAGTTTATTGTTTAAGGGGATGTTTATCTTCTGTTTGGTGATAGCTCAATGCATCAAAATTAGCTTTACTCGTACATATGCCGATTATCTTACGATTATTGTGTCTCAGGTATCTGGTGCAAATGTAATTTCATTGTCTACAGGTTCTGGGAGTTATCATATCTCCAACAAGAGAGTTGTCGTCACAAGTATTCCATGTTGCACAACCATTTATATCATCACTTCCAGATATTAAACCAGTACTCCTTGTTGGAGGAACAGAAGTCAAATCAGACATGCAAAAAATAGAAGATGAAGGAGCTAATTTGTTAATAGGCACACCTGGCAGATTACATGACATATTTGGTAGATTAAACCAGTACTCATTGTTGTGCACGAGAATCGCATATTTGCAAGTATGATTGTGTATCTTGTGATACCCCAATTATTTTTATTTGAACATTCAGTAAATGAAAATTAAAAAAAAGAAAGCTTGTTGGCATTCTTTTAGCATATGTCACATTATCTAGAGCTGAGCATCGGGTCAAAACCGATTCAAACCGAACCGAACTGAAAACAGGTTTTGTGGAAATTATGAACTGCAAACCAAAGCAAACTGACTCAAACCGAACAGAGCCGAAAACATGGCTGTTGCAGCAGCAATTGCTGCCTTGAGACTTATTGGTGTACACTCCAAAACTTATCACATGTTTGCTGATATGTAACTTTTGTTTTCTGTTTCTGAAAAGAGATACCGAGTACTTTCTAATTCATTTAGGCTATCTTTGTATACTTTCTTTTAATGTAGTTTTTTTTATCATAGGTAAACAATAAAACAGACCACATTTGAGTTTATCAGCCAAAAAGATAATACAGAACCACAAAACCAGATACAGAACCACAAAACCAGACACAACTACATAGCAAGTCTAAACAAACGGCGCATAAATTTGATCTACTAACCAAAACATGTTACAAAAGATAAATGTGTACACTAACAAACGGCAAATCAATTTAAACTACCAACCAAAACATGTTACATCAGATCAATGTCTTTTAACACACGGCACATCAGTCTAAAGCTTATTTGCCTGCAGCATCATCGACTCATCGTAGTTGCAATTAAATCCTCTTGAATTTGCAGTGACTAGATACAGCCTCCAATGCCTTCTTTATCTGAGACACAACATGGACATAACATCAGAATAGAGAAACAATCCGAGGCTAAAAGCTACTTAATATATAGTCAATTGTTACCTACTTTTTCTCATATATATAGTACTTTGCAAGGATGTGTTTATTTAATAAAATGAACCCATTTTGACCTCATAGTGAAACTGAACCTCTCGAAGAACAGATAATGGACAGTTGGACACTGCACAACAGAACAATAATGGAATGTGTACATAAACAAAAGAACCAGTCTTGTACATATGGTAAATATCATCCAACACCAGTCTAACCGACCATTATGCCTTCTTGGACAGGACCGACCCGGACCGAACACATTCGGTCCGGTCCTGGGTCCGTAGTTTTGGGCTAAATCGGTCTCGGTCCGGTTTATTTCGGTCCGGATCCCATTAACTATCACTACCTAACCACTCGTATCATACCAAAATCAAAAACCCCATCCATTGTCCTAGTGCCCCGCAAGAAGGGAGTAAACATTGCAAAAATGTTTTAGCTATCAGACTTCTGATAAAATTACAGCGTGAGGTAGCTTCTACTTCCTAAAATTATGACAATAAGGTTTTTTGTTGCGGATTAGTACAAAAAAAAGAGAGCTGGAATAGGTTAGTATATTTGATAATTTGACAATCATCAAAAACGATTTTAAAACAATAACAAATTCAATATGTTATAAAACGATTTTAAAACAATAACAAATTTAATATGTTATTTTTAGTATTGTGTTTCGGAGCCATATTACAATATTTTCTTGGAGTATAAATTTTCTACCTGCAGCATCTAACATGAGTGATTGACCAATGTGCTGCTAGGCAATAATGATTTATGCAGAGTACTACTTATTGAGCCCATGATGCCCAATTGATAACAGAAGGTGGCAGATAAAATGGGAGACGTCTGAGGGAAGCTAGCACCTATCTACACATCCCATGCGAGGTTTAACCTGTTGCTTAGGAAAGTGTTTTTTAGAAAGAAAGTTTATCTACTTTATACAGCAGTGCAATAGTCAGTATGTTTATTCGTCTATGCTCTAGCAACTGTAATATAATTCCCACCAGAAAAGCAAATCTGATAAACCTCTAGTGACACTGCGCCTGCAGAAAGATAACATGAGCTTTTGATGTATAATGAACCACAAGAGCATGTATAAAGCTTCTCTTGAGTTTTCTTGAGCAAAAACTATGACAGCATTATGAGAACCAAACAGGGGATCTTGAACAAATCAAGCAGCGAGCAGACAATAAACTACAAATAGGCCCGTTTGCATACTGAAAATGGTATGCACTCTATTCCAAGACAAAGCTAAATTAAGCGTAAAATTGATTGCCCGGTAACAAGACTAGGAGACAACCTTGTCCTTATATGTTGGGTTAACATATTGCAGAAGACTATTACAAAAGAACTCAAAAGATACTAGTAGAGCTCGCCCACTCCACTCAAGTTTTAGGTTCACCCTGGCTAATGTTGGAACCAGATGGGCTCCAAATTTATTATTGTACGTCCCAGTTGCAAACTTCCACACACCACTAACCAATCTAATCTTTGCTCATATAAAGAACGAGCTAATAGATTAAGTCTACAAACAGAACAAGCTAGTAACAGGTGAAACCAGCATATATTTCATTGTATTGGACCAAAGCTCTTCACCATTGATAATTACAAAAGGAAACCTAACCAATCTTATTTATTTAGGGTGCGTTTGGTTTGAGGATAGGTTTGGAATGGGATTAGGATTTGGTATTGGTTTGAAAGAAAATGATAAAAAAATGTTATATATGATAGTTTAAAAGTTGTTTGTTTAAACTTGGGATAGAAAATAGGTTTTATATTTTATATATTATTTAAAAGTAGGAAAAAGGAAATTGTATATTAGAACACTATTTTATACGAATATAAAATGTTAATACGTGGTTGAGAATTAAATCTCGAATTTCCAAAAAAAACTTGTCAGTGGATTCATTTTCAAATCCATATGGTCTAGTGGGGTTTGTAGATAGTATTATTTAGGGGTGTCATAGCATTACTTGAAACCTATACACTTATACCAAATGCATGATTTCAACTTTGTTTCCATTCCTCTATGCCAAAAGATGATAACAAACAGGCCCTTATAAATGTGATCTAAAGTAAATACCGTTTTCTTT
Source organism: Tanacetum coccineum (assembly GCA_026074375.1). NCBI lineage: Eukaryota > Viridiplantae > Streptophyta > Magnoliopsida > Asterales > Asteraceae > Tanacetum > Tanacetum coccineum. The sequence goes on along the minus strand of BQNB010069416.1, from coordinate 6,662 downwards.
GACCCAAATAGTTTTTTTAATTGTCAGCTATGAGCAAGGGCATCTACTGAGAAGCTAAACTGGTGACTAACTATATAAGCAGATCAAAACTATGCATACAACTCAATGAAGTTAGTTGTATAAACTAAGCTAGTTAGTCCCTGAGTAAAGAGGAAAAATGTCAAACTTTGGACCATTCATTTAGTGGGTGAAGCCAGGCACCAACGGTAGAGATTTTAAGAACTTCGTTATATATTTTTTCATGTAAGCAGCACATATGAACATAAACATTACTTCTACCAGATAGCGTCGAGTCTGTGCACACCTAACTTGCAAATGCAATTATGATAAATTTCTTACCCACAAGTCCCTTCACCACCTAAAAAACTATTACCCTTGTAATTCGAGATACATAGCATCTTTCTACCATGGTTAGCGAGGAGTTAGTGCATTATTACATAGCGAGTACTGCATATATGTCCTCCATATATAACCATTTACTATAATCCGCCTTACTATCAATTTTGTATACCATAGGGATATAAAAGATAACATTTAAGGCAACCTTTAAATTATGGTTACTTTGTGATTTGAAATGGTGTAAGACAACTTTAAGGCAATAACTCTACATTGATGTCAATCTAACTCAGTTACCTTTATATAAAAATGGCAAACTAACCCAAAGAACTACAAAACAAATAACAGAGCAACGGAAAAACAAACATTTTCTTAACTGAATCTCATTTTGAAATCGTGATAACCAAAAAACATTTTTTTTACTCAATACCATTTTGAAACAGAAAACACACAATATTTTCAATAATGAAACATATACAAAATAACAAGTTCATGAATTAAACAGATAAAATTACCTTCGCAAGCCACATCCTTTGAATAACGTGTACGAGGATTAACAACCTTAATTTAGTAATTTATACTTTTCTTATAAACCCAGATCTTAATTATGAACCCTAATTTATAATATTTTTTTTTTTCAAACCCAAATCTGAATTAACAACCCTAATTTTTCAATTGCATCAAACAAGAAAATTTAATCAATCTTCATCTCATATCATTGTAGTATTGTATGAATATACCCTAATTTATCAACTGTATCGATCTTATCAATCTTCTTCCCATATCTTGAAAATTTGTATCAACCACCCCAGATCTTCAAAGTTTAATTAATCTTCTCATCCCATAATCTTTGATAAATGTACAATCGAATTTCGTTAACAATAAAACAATATTGTTTAGAGATAGTGTGTATGTGTGTGTTTTGGTGGTGTTTAATTTGCACGAACGCCTAGGAAAAAAATAAAAGTGAAACTACTATTGCAGCTAATAAGTCACATAAAATGAGTACAATTTGCATAAGTTTTTTTAAGAAAAAAATACTCTTTCAGTCTTAAAATTATTGTCCTCCGACAAAAAACACACAGTTTAAAAAAAATGCATTTATTACTGCTTTCTTTTTCTTACTTTTTGACAGAATAACAGTTTTACCCTTAGTTAATTAATTAAAGTCTTCTTTAAAGTTTGTAATATTAATTTCAAACAAGGGTAATATAGTAAACTTGATCAAACTTCCTTATCTATTTTTAGTAGTGGACAATTAAATTGGGACATCCAAAAAAAAACGTGGACAATAAAAATAAGACGGAGTGAGTAATATTTTATTTTTTAATTTTTTTATTAAATTAATATAAAAGTACAAGTCGCATAAATGGATAGTCAAAGTCGCATAAAAAAGTATCTTACATATTGTACTATTTACTTACACACTTGTACTTCTAAATAGTAGACAAAAAGTACACTTTTTAATTTTTTAATGAAGTCGCATGAGTCGCATAAAAAATTAAGGGCAATTGGGTATTCCATTTTCAATCACGACATTCTTTGAATCAACCCTATGAAATTAGGGCACAAATGGAATTACCCCGTACGGTTATATTCATACATTTACGAATTATGGTATTTCTGTTTTCAAAGATGGTGTGTTTTATTTTAATGCAATTCCACGTGATGGTATTTATGAAATAGATATGCACAATCTTTATCCAAATGTTAGTTTTACGTATAATGTTAGCAATAAAAGAGCCAAACATAGGTTGGACTCTTACTATCTATGGCATTGTCGTCTTAGACATATAAACAAGAAACGCATGGACATGCTTCAGCGTGATGGGTTCCTGCAAGACACTCACGATGATTCACATGACAAATGCAAGTCTTGTATATCTGGGAAGATAGCGCGAAAGCCTTTTCTACATAAAGTGGAAAGAGCTAAGGATCTATTAGGACTTATACACACTGATGTATGTGGCCCTTTTAGAACTGTGTCAAGAGAAGGTGCTAGTTACTTCATCACCTTTACAGATGATTTCAGTCGTTATGGTTTTGTTTACTTGATGAAACATAAACATGAGGTGTTTGAAACATTTAATGTCTTTCAAAATGAAGTTGAAAATCAACTCGGTAAAAAGATAAAGGCTATTCGATCCGACAGGGGAGGAGAATACCCGAGTCATGAGTTTGTTAATCATATGAAAAGTTGTGGTATCGTATCCCAACTAACTCCACCGTACACACCATAGCATAATGAGGTGTCTGAAAGGAGGAATCAGACTTTACTTGACATGGTTCGATCCATGATGAATCTAACAACTCTGCCAAAATCCTTTTGGGGATATGCTCTCGAGACTGCTGCTTGCATTCTCAATATGGTTCGAACCAAGAAGGTTGATAGGACGCCTTATGAATATGGCATGGGAAATCTACCAAGTTGTCCTACTTAAGGGTTTGGGGTTGTGAGGTACTCGTGAAGCAAGACGCGCCTAACAAACTTGATGCCAAATCCATTAAGTATATCTTTGCAGGTTACCCTAAGGAAACAATGGGGTACTACTTTTACTATCCATTGGAGAACAAGATCTTCGTCTCTCGTAACGCTGAGTTCTTTGAAAAGAGTTTCATGGTACATGAAGCGAGTGGGAGTCATGGACTTCTTGAAATGAGTGGGAGTGACAAGGGGCTTAAAATAATTCAAGAGGAAGATACACAACCTTTTGAAAATACTAGCGAAGAATAGATTGAGATCGCACCTACTGAGGTCGAGTCCCAGAAAGTTGAAGTTCCTATTCGTAGATCCGCAAGGATACCTCAAGTACCAGATAGATATGGATACTATGTGGATGTTGAGGAGTATGAAATAGGGGATCTTAATGAACCACCTAATTATAAAGCTGCATTAGCAGATCCTGAATCTGAAAAATGGCTTGAAGCTATGAATACGGAAATGCAATCTATGAAAGATAACCAAGTCTGGTATTTGGTCGATCTTCCGTCCAATGGTCGAACTGCTGGATGCAAGTGGATTTTTAAGAAGAAGACTGACATAGATGGCAAGGTGTGCCTTTAAAGCTCGTCTTGTAGCAAAAGGCTTTACCCAAACCTACGGAGTAGACTATGGGGAAACCTTCTCGCTTGTTGCAGGCATTAGATCTATAAGGATTCTTTTAGCCATAGCTGCATTCTATGAATATGAGATTTGGCAAATGGATGTCAAGACAGCCTTTCTGAACGGTCACCTAAGCAAAGACATATATATGGTGCAACCGGAAAGGTTTGTTGATCCAAACCATCCCAACAAAGTATGTAAACTTCAACGTTCCATTTATGGTTTGAAGCAAGCATCTAGAAGTTGGAACAAAAGGTTTGATGAGGAAATCAAGAAGATTGGTTTTACTCAGAATCCAGATGAGCCATGTGTATATCTCAAAGCTAGTGGGAGTAATGTTGCATTCCTGGTCTTGTATGTTGATGACATATTACTGATGGGAAATAGCATTGCAATGCTGCAAGAAGTAAAATATTGGTTGTGTAAGTGCTTTTCTATGAAAGACTTAGGAGAAGCTGCATATATTCTTGGAATCAAGATCATACGTGATAGATCTAAGCGGTTGATTGCTCTTAGTCAGAGTGCTTACATGGAGAAAACTCTAAAGAAATTTAGAAAGGAAAACTCCAAGAAGGGGTATACTCAAATGGTAGAAAAGCCTGACTATAGAAAGCCACAAGGTGCAAAAACACCTACTGAGGTACAACGTATGCGGAGAGTTCCTTACGCTTCGGCTACAGGTTCAATAATATATGCGGTTAGATGCACTAGACCTGATGTTGCCTTTGAGTAAAATTTGTGTAGTCGTTTTCAGCAAAATCCTTGAGAGATTCATTGGACTGTTGTGAAAACTATTCTGAAGTATTTGAGGAATACTAAAGATATGGTTCTTGTGTATGGAGCTAAACCAGAAGATGAGCTGAAAGTATCTTGTTATGCTGATGCAATTTTTTAAACGGACAAAGATGATACAAAATCTCAGACGGGATATATGTTCATACTTAATGGTGGAGCCGTAGACTGGAAGAGTGCCAAGCAAAGCACTACTGCTATGTCTTCTATAGAAGCTGAGTACATTGCTGCAACTGAAGCATCAATGGAAGCAGTCTGGATGAGAAAAATTATTGATGGACTTGGAGGTATCATGCCATAGAATAAAAGACCTATGGAGATGCTATGTGATAATGAAACCTGCATTAGCTATCGCCGGAGATCCCGAAATATTAAAGGGAGCCAGACATTTTTAAAGGAAATATCACTACATTTGTGAAGTAATTCAACGAGGTGAAATTGTCCTTAAGAAAGTTCACACAGATGACAACGTAGCTGATCCGTTTACAAAACCAATGCCACTTAATAAGCACTTTGATTAGGGTGATTGGAATTGTTATTGCTAGTAGTCTCATGAAAATCTGTGATGTGTTAGTTAGTATTTGGATAAGGGATGTTGACGATTATTATGTTTATTGGAATGAATTAATATACGTGGTATCTTGTTTTCATTTGTTATAATAATTATGTCTGTGGAAACCGTAGAGGGTGGTGAATACGTTTTCCTTTAAAAACTTTAAATCTTTTGTATTAATTACCCGATCAAGTTTGACGCAATATGAGAAGTGTTGATAATAGGTTAACAATAGCTAACACATATTCTAACAATATAACCACACATACAATATTTAGTACAAAGAACTACATAACCTTATCTAACAATATGTACAAAATCATTCACACAATCATAAGCACAATGCAAGTATAAAAGTAAAGCGGTAAATGTAAAGAAGTAAGTAGAGCGAAAGGTAAAAGAAAATGCAAACCGACACGGTGATTTATAGTGGTTCGGTCATGAAGCTCCTCTTTGCCCTACTCCACTCCCTGAGTATCCAACTCAAGAGTTACTTCACTAATCAACAAGCCCCCTTTCGGCGAAGAAAACCTTATACCAATGCTTACATTATTTTCTGACACTAAGCTAGATGTCAAGTCCTTCTTCGGGTACAACCAAACCCGTTATGTTTTACGACCCAACATAACAAACCTTTTGTTTTATGGCCTAAACACATAAACCGCGTCGCTTACAATATTTTCGGATCAAGAGATCTAAAATACTAACTGACACACCATCAACCCTTCCGAATTTATACACCATTCGGATCTACACACTACTAAAGATTGGAAGCCGTAGACTCGATCTATATATAACAAATGTTACAAATGGACTAACTAGACTACATAACTTCGTATCTTGACGATGACAAAAGTTCTTCTCTTGCACTTGAGGAAGGAAGGAAAGGATAGAAGATTGGATCACATTTAAACAAGATCTAAACAATGTTAGTGATCAAGAGATTTTAGTAAGAGAAAGTCTCTATTGGCGATTGATACCACTTGATAGGTCTCGTTTATCTTGAATCAAACATATTGATCATGGAAGCATAGAGAGAATAATAGAGGATGGCAAGTACTCAAATTTCAAATGATATTAAAATGGAGGGAAAACAGAAGAGTTAGTTACAAAGCATCACCCTCTAATGAAGATTAGAGGGGTATTTATAGGTGAGGGAAGGAGGCTTTCCTTCCTTTATTTTCCTAACTTATCACTTCTAGTCCCTAGACTTTGGTAATTATGCTATTTTATTCTTTTAGCATAATACACCTTATAACAAACTACTTTGGCATCAACAAAAGAGAGACTAATGACTAAATAACACAAAATCACATAATCGACACTTTTAATAATCCTAACAATAAGTAAGATCAAATCGCCTGTTTCCAAGAGTTCAAATCGTTGGACTACCTAGTCAAATCGCCTGAGACTTATACTCAAATCGCTGGACCTGTGGACTCAAATCGCTTGACTTCTACCTCAAATTGCCTAACTTATACCTCAAATCGGTGGCTTCAACAATCAAATCGCGGGACTCAATGCTCAAATCACGGGACTCAAGCACCAAATAGCGAGATTACGAAAAATAACCAACGAAACTTAACACTTAAAAAACCCTAAAAATCACAATTTTTAACATTTTTACCTAATTTTTTTTGCAAAACTAAGTATATCTAAGCTATATCTAACATAAAAACCCTAACTTTAACATTTTTAACATCAAAATTTTAGTCACTTTATTTTACAAAAATATTAGCTTAAAAACACACTTTTTGGTAGATTTTTGCAAGTAAAACGCACACAATCAACACGTAACATGACGACTGATACCAATTGTAGGATTGATATCATACACACACTAAGATAGATTAAGTATAGATCTAGAGAGAGAGAAAT
>BQNB010069415.1:11385-33498 GCA_026074375.1 Tanacetum coccineum | reverse complement strand
AGACAAAGACCACTCAAGAGGAGGGTCAAAAAGCTTGAACAGAAAAAAAGGTCAAGATCTCATGGGCTAAAGAGGTTACACAAAGTTGGTATGTCTAAAAGGGTAGAATCCTTTAGAGATAAAGACAGTTTAGGTAAGGATGCATCCAAACAGGGGAGGAGGATTAATGCTATTGATGCTAATGAAGACATTACCCTGGTTAATGTTCAAGATGATGCTGAGATGTTTGATGTGAATACTTTGACTCGTGATGAGGTGTTTGCAGAATAAGAAGTTGCTGCTAAAGATGTGAATTTAACTATTGATAAAGTTACTTTGGCTTAAGCACTTGCATCTTTGAAAAGTGTAAAACCCAAGGTAAAATGTTGTTATACAAGAGCCATCTACAACAACAACAACAAAAATTTCTTCACAACAACCATCACAGGACAAGGGTAAAGGAATAATGGTAGAAGAACCTATGAAGACTATGAAAAAGAAAGATCTAATCAGGCTTGATGAAGAAACTGCTAAAAGATTACAAGCTGAGTTTGATGAAGAGGAGAGACTTGCAAGGGAGAAGGATGAAGCCAATGTTGCTTTAATTGAAGAATGGGATGATATTCAGGCTAAGATTGAGGCTGATCATGAATTGGCTCAAAGACTATACGTAGAGGAGCAAGCAGAGTTGTCTATTAAAGAAAAGGAAAAATTATTTCAACAACTCTTGGAGCAAAGAAGAAAGCACTTTGCTGCTAAAAGTGCAGAAGATAAGTGGAACAAACCACCAACCCAAGCTCAACATAGAAAAATCATGTGTACTTACCTAAAGAATATGGAAGAAAAAAATCCCAAAGACTTGAAGAACAAATATTTTAATTCTATTCAGAAGATGTTTGACAGAGCTTTTAAGAGGGTAAACACATTTGTTGTCTTCAGAATAGACTTGGTGGAAGGTAGTTCAAAGAGAGCAGGAGAAGAGTTAGAACAAGAGAGTACTAAGAAGTAGAAGGTGGATGAGGATAATGACACAGCAGAGCTTCAAAGTCTAATGAAAGTCATTCCAGATGAAGAAGAGGTTGTAATTTATGTTGTACCTTTCGCTACTAAGCCTCCAACCATTGTTGACTGGAAGATCCATAAAGAAGGAAAGAAAATCTATTATCAAATAGTGAGAGCTGATGGAAAGTCTCAAATGTACAGAGTCTTTAGTCTCATGCTTAAAAGTTTTAGCAGGGAAGACTTAGAAGATTTATACAAGTTGGTAAAAGCTAAGTATAAGTCAACAAGATCAGTGGAAGACTTGGATTTGGTGTTATGGAGTGATTTGAATACAATGTTTGAACCACATGTAGAAGATGAAATTTAGAAGTTGAAACAAAGGTACCAAGTTTTGAGCTAGAAGCTATTTGACTCATGTGGAGCGCATTTCTTGAGTTTGCAATCTAGAATGATTTACATGTTGGTAGAAAAGAGATATTCCCTTACACCACCAACAATTATAGATATGCTAAACAAGAAGCTTCAGGTTGATTATTTCAGTAAAATGGCATATCAGCTTCTTAAACTTCTCACAAAACAGCTTAAGAATCAATGAAGTGTTTGGAAGCATCCTCCTGGTGATTATGGAGCTTTTAATGAAGAAACTTGATGATTTTAGAGATAAATATCAAGTTTAGGGGAGGATTGTTGAGATTAAAATCCTTCTTAATGCTGTTAGTATTACTGCTGCTCTTATTGATGTTAATGCTGCTCAGTCAAAGTTAGTGCTGCTGGAGAATTTTAATGAAAATTATTCAAAGTGTTCAAGACTGCTGGTGAAGTTACAACTGCCAATACAAAGTTACTACTGCTAGAGGAAGTTACTACTGCTAGAGAAAGTTACTACTGCTAATGGAAGTTAAGACTGCTTAGAGATAAAGACTGGAAAATATGTTAAGTAGTTACTACTGCTAGTACAAAAGTTGCTACTGCTGGTGTAAAATTAATGCTGCTAAAGGAGTTAATGCTGCTAGTGAAGAAGTTAGTATTGTTGAGTTAGTTAGTACTGCTTATGTGATTTGTATGAGATATTTTGGTAAAAGATATGTATAACTTATTTGTTTAGAGAATTATGATTACTTAGGAAAGTATTGTAAGCCGTTTAGGACTCCTTGGTGTATAAAAGGAGGTCCTAGGGCATAGAGATTGATGTACCACACCAAAAACACACACGAGTCATTCATAGAATTATCATAGCTTCAAGGTCTTTGTAACCCTAATACTGTAAGAGTATTCGTATTATTATAATATTAGAGTTTTTGCTTGTTGAATTATATGTTTATATAATTACTGTTTCATTAAGAATTCTTCTTAATATTAAATATTAGATTCTGCATAATCTTTATTACATTCAAAGTTTCTACTATAGTTGTGTTAGATTTATCTAATATAACTAAACCTTATACAAGCTAAGGAATTCGATCTATTGAAGTGGGATCAACATAAAATTATGGGAGAATCAGCAAAAAGACACGAGGAAAACTCTAACTTGATCAAAGAAATCCGAGCTTCAACGGATGCTCCCATAAGGAACCAAGGAGCATCAATTAAAACATTGGAGATACAAATTAGGAAACTAAGCAAGGTACTATTGGGGAGAGGATTTGGAAGTCTACCTAGCTCAACTGAAACGAACCCGAGACATCAAGTCAAGTCAATCTCGACTACTATTAAAGCTGATTCACACCCGATACGCCGTATTGGATCTCCCTAATACGCTGTATCCACTGGACAAAACCGTACATTCATGTACGAGAGAAGACAAACGACGATTCCATTTCCATGTCGTTTGAATGGTTACTACTGTGACGGAAAGAAGGGATCATATGGACCACAATTCTCGGAAGCTTACTCTAAAGCTTCACATACCAATGAATCCATACCTCAAAAGGAGAAAGACCCAGGGAATTTCACTTTACCTTTCTTTATTAATATTGTTTGCTTTGATAATGCCCTTGTTGACTTAGGAGCTAGCGTTAGTGTCATGCCTCTCTTGACCTACCTTAACTTAGGATTAGGCGAATTAGCTCACACTAAGCTAACAGTGGAATTAGCAGATAGGACAGTGAAATATCCAAAAGAAATTGCTGAAAACATACTAGTAAGAATTGGTATATTTACTTTCCCCATAGACTTTATAATTCTAGATATGCCCGAGGATATCAAAGTGCCCTTGATCCTTGGAAGACCATTTTTGTCTACCGCCCGTGCTAAAATTGATGTTTACACGAGAAAGATTACTTTAAGAGTTGGGGAAGAAAAGATTATTTTCAAAAGTGTTAAACCTGCTAGTAGTTTAATTAAGAGGGTCTACATGCTAAGTCTAAGAGAAAGAATGGAGCTTGATTTAGCAGATAGGATAATGGGAGAGACTTTGCTGTTAAATAGATCATTAGACCCTTTCTTGGATAATTACATTGAATTAAATGATCTAAATGAACCATTTAAGCTTAGGAGAAATCAAGGTGATGATTTAATGCCTACCATTAAGAAAGGAGAGGTAATTGAGGAATATAGAACTAGGGATGAAGATCTTAATACTGGAATTGATGATTACCCTAGTTATTGCGACGGTGATAAGAAAATCCGCATAGACTATCCCCAAAATTTAAAGTTTTCATGCATGATAGGATTTGAATTTACACACGTCAACTTCTTCCTGTTATTGTACGTCAATGTGATGTCCAAAAAGTTTCATAACTCTATAATGAAAAATAAAATGGTGTACAAAGGGGATAATGTTGTACGAGCCTTAATGAATGTGCCTATTTTTGTTGGAACCTTTTTTGTTGTGACTGACTTTGCAGTTTTGGAAGATATGGATGCTTATCGTGATAAATGAATAGGCAATGTTATTGTTGGTGAACTGTTCTTAAGTGAGATTAGAATTAAAGCAAGACGGTTTGATGGAATGATTACCATTTACAATGGTAATGATGAGGTAACTTACCAAATGGTGCGATCACATCCGAGGTTTAAAAACCACACTAATGAGAAATGCAACAAGATCCCACCATTACTGAAGGTAAGTGAAGAGGATACGATGAATGGAATCTCGTATTCGTACCAAAAGCTTAAAGGGTTCTACAAAGGAGTATTGAATTTAGGACCCGATTACATTCGAGATGTAAAGATGGAAGAATGGCTCACACGCGGGCTCATTAGCGTACATGAGATGGAATAAAGAAGAGAAGCTAAAGATAAGTCTAACTTAAAGACTTTGCTGTAAACAAAAGTTCTTCCCGGGAGACAACCCGGATTGTTATTTAATTTTATTGAGTCTGTCTTCCTAGAAATCAATACGGCGTATCCGCTCTATACCATACGGCGTATTGATTGTTTGGACCTTATTAGTCTTTATTTTTTCACTTTAAAAACATTATTGTTAGTTATGGAATACGGCGTATTCATTAATCTGATACGGCGTATCCACCAGATTGACCCATATTTATTTTGTTTTTTTTAGTTTAAATTAACCGTAGATCTCAAGATATGAATGCACGTTTTTCCTATATTTTATACAGGACCTTGGAAGCAAAAGAATATCGATGAATATTAGTGGAGGATTTACAAATTTAGAGAACTTAAAGTGTTAGAGTCTTGAAACTTCAAGGCGGTTGTTCAACACACAATCTTGCTCATAAACGCAAATTGGAGAATCTACCAAGCAAATATCAAGGGAGTTTCTCATTCTAATTCTTTTTAATTCCCGTATTTTTAATGTTTTATTTATACAACGAGGACGTTGTATAATTCAAGAGGGGGGATGGGAATTAGAATGTTTTATTCATACTAAAATGCTTAAATTATGCTCAAATTTAAAAAAATTTCAAGCATTCTTTTATGAAATTACTTGATACATAACCCGCACATAATAACCCTTGTTAGATATTGTGAGAATTTAGCCTATCTATTTCCAAATGTTTACCCAAATTCTACAAAATATGAGTGTGTCGGTGATGTTGTAAACTTTAGAGCTTGGCTTAGTATATCACTTGAGACCGCAATAATGAGTATTATGGATTTAATTGGAGTAACTTGTTTAAATTGGTAAATTTTAGGATTACACCCAAATCGCCTTTACATGTTGCTTATTAACTAACTACACCGATTAGTTAACCTCCTGTTTAAACCCTTTTCCACTCTCATCTTTTGAGTGAAGATCCACTAAAACAACCGGTAGAGCCAATCCTTTAGGAATTACACCAAATATTTGTTTTGTTACACCCTTACACCTTAACCTACCCTGTTAGATTAAGTTTAATTTACAGTTGCTAGTTGCTTAAAGTGTAAAGTTTGTATTTCCCGAGTCTTGTGTCATTTTCTATCTTACGCGCGGTTGGAAATTTGCACATTGCAAATGGGAATGTATATTATAATTAAAACTCATGTGATTTTACTACCATCATAATTTTTTGTGAGTCTGAAGAATGAAGGAACTATCGAAGGAATTATCCGGAATTATTATGATCGTGAAGATGGTGAAACTACTCTGACTTTCATATATAGTTAGAATGAAAATAAAATTGAAAAAATGAGAAAAATTGCAACAAAAGAAAGATAGAAAGAAAGTTTAAAGATAATCGTTTCACAAAGCAAGAACCGAAGGAATTACACGAAGGATCAATTATTCGTTGATACGTAACAAAAATCAATGATGTAGAGTATTGTACAAAGTGGAAGATATCGCCACTTTCCTTGTAGAGTATGTAAATGTTTTGGGATGATTGGGAAGTTGACCGTTACGGGAACACCAACTTAGGTTGTTGTTTTTTATCTGTGATCAAGACGTTGTAAATAGTTATGTCTTTATCATGGTAACGGTTGGGAAAAAGTGTCTAGCAACTTGTATCTTAGTCTTAATATATTTATTTCTTGATTTTTATTTAACAACAATTTACTTCCCTCTCACCTAATGATTAACCATGGGTTTTACGCAAATGAGGATGTGATCGAGTGTGCATGTCTATTTCTTCGTTACGGCCATGTATGTGTGCTTCAACTGCCTTGTTGGAATGGTACTTATGGTGAAAGATTGTAGAATGATCAACTGTAAGCCTTTTCATACAAAAATCCATATTTACCTTTATAAACTTGTTACTCCTTGGGTTTAGTGGTGAAGATGTGTATCCTTGCCAAGCTTATGATAGAATACTCGTCACGACCGAGCAATTGAGCGAATTAGTTACATGTTACCACATAGATTAGTTGAGTGATTTGAGTGTTTTCATCTTCCTATTTCGTGAGGTGTTTGGTTGTGTACTTATAATAGATCAAATAAATGCTTTAACAGAAAATATCCTTAGGGATACATTTTTATAAACTTCTAAAGGCTACTTGAGGACAAGTAGGATTCAAGTGGGGGGATATTTGATGACATCAAATAACATCTATTTTATAGCATCATTTATCCCATGTTATTAACCCATTTTGTATAGTTATTGCAAAGAATTGTTACTTAATCGTTTATATTTGAGAATTGTAGTAATTATGGAGTACTTGGTGAATATTAGCAAAAGGCGCGCATTCGGGAGCTTAAATAAAGATATTTTAAAGATTACAATTTTGAAGACCAATACGCCGTATCCATTAAGGAAGATACGACGTATCCGTGCCTGCACTCACCAAAGACCACAAAGGAATAAAGCTCAATACGCCGTATCCAGAAGATGTCAATACGCCGTATCGAAGATATAGTATGTGAATATTCTGGAAGATATCAAACGTGGTCCCTACTCCAAGAAACTCCAATACGCCGTATCCAACCCATTGGATACGCCGTATCGAACCGACTTCCAGACCCTATAAATACAAAACTCAAAAACGAGTTTTAAGTGTGCTAAATCATATTCTCGATACCTAAACCATAAAAGTCAATTTTTAGAGGAGAAAAAGAGCAGAAGAGGTCGAGCAACGCTATCAATTCCATAGGAGACAACGTGTAATTCCATATACTTTAGTAATCGTTCAGTTTTTGGTATCATTTGTTAACTCGGTTAGTTTACCTTGGCTAAATAATTGCTTTTGTATTTATTATGACGTTTGAAGGCTAATACCTTCGGGTATTAGCCATTATTATAAAGATTCGAATGTTTGGTATTTGTTTATCTCGATTTCTTGATTTATCATTGAATGCTTGTTTACGTTTATCAATTTATACTTGTTTACACGCTTTTGTATACGACCTATCATTCAACTAGATCTAGTGGTACAAACCAAGTAAATCTAGAGTCTGGGATTGGTATGTGCTTAATTACACATACCTTTTACTTGTAAAAACGAGATCACAAATATTGGTCCTGCTAAATCTGTGTCTAGATACCTTCGGGCTTAACTAGTTAATGGTATTTGCAATGTTTATTGATCGGTACTAGAAGTTGAACCTAGATAATTCAACAATTCATCGTTCTGATTCCATAGATAGTTATACAAGTGGACCACAAGTGTATAAAATCACCATTAGCGGTAAGTGGTAAAGTCACAATGAGCTAGGGTTTACAAGACACCATTGTTTTAATCCCTAAGATAGACAAGTTAATCAACAAAATAAAGGAACCTTAAGCGGAGCTTTAATTGTGACAGAATTAATGTTGTCCTAGGTCTTAGGATATGAAACACCTAAGTCTTAAGAATGATATACCGCCTAGAGAGAAGAAATTCATTGCACTAATAAACAACCAACTTTCTAATCCGATTTAATAATGTTAATACAGTGTTTCCTTATATTTTGCTCACGCTCTTTTATCTTTTGTTAACTTGCTTGTGTGGGTTAAAGTGCCTTGAATTGATTGTGGTCACCAACCAAACCATGCCAGTCTCTCAGGCTGAAAACCCCCTTTTCCTGTTAGAATTTGGATTAGGACTGGCATAGGTTTATAATAGAATAGAATTAACATAGATTAGATAACCAAGATATTAATTAAATTGATAGATTTAACCTCGCTTCAAGTGTTCCACACCCTACTTACCACGAAACTACTACCGATTGGGTACACTGCCCGATTAAAGGTTGTATTTTTTGGGTTTAGTCGGAAAATATAAACTAAAACTTTAATCAACAAAAATATACACCACACAACGACACATCAATGTTTTTGCGCCGTCGCCGGAGTGAAGAAAAAATCTTATTTTTATTTGATATTTTGGTTTTTAACATTAGATTAGATCTAACCCTTAGTATTAGTGTAATTTAGATTAGTGTATATTGTTGTATATTCTGTAAATTTTGTATACTCAGAGGAAGAAGAAGCGGAAGCAATGGCGGAAACCATGGAGCAATACATGAGCAAGACCCGAACGGACTATGGATCGGGAGTTGCTAGGCCTAAGATTGAGGAAAAAGATAGTTTTGAACTGAAAGGCCAATTTCTTAAGGAGCTTCGAGAAAACACATAGCGGTTCGGATAATGAGAATGTTAACGAACACATTGAGAACGATCTCGAAATTGTTGATTATTCCATGTTTCTAACATCACTGTGGATCAACTAAGGCTCCGAGTCCTTCCCTATATCCTTAACTAGAGCCGCAAGTCCATTGCTAAGAAACGAACCAAATGGTTCATCAAAAACTTGGAAGATCTTAAGAGCTGAATTTTTGAACAAATAATGCCCACCTAGTAAGAACTTACGGAAAAACAAAAAATGGAGGAAATAAACATCTTTTTAGCAAGACCAGATGAAACCCTTTATCACGCAAGGAGCGCATTAAAGAACTCTTGATTAAGTGTCCTCAACACTATTTGACTGAGATGCAAGAGTAAATTTTGGTTTCTACAATGGAGGTGGATTTCCAATCCACGAGAGAATTCTTGACTCAAGTGGTGTCGATTCCAACTAAGACATCTGCCGTTGCAAAAAAGGCCATCCATGAAATGGCAGAATATACTCTCAAAAATGGCACAATGAAACATATTGAGGAAGAAGTACTAAGACTTTTGACGTACTGACTGCTATACAAGCATAACTAAACAATCTAGGAAGAGAGATCAAGTAGGTGAATGAAAAAGTTTATGCTGCTCAAGTAGGATGTGAACAATGCAAAAGACCCCATTACACCAAAGATTCCCACTAAAAACGAAGTGAAAACCTAGAGAATCTTACTACACATAATTTGGTGGACCTTTTTAAGGTGGGGGATATAGAGAAACAGCTCCAGGATTCTATCAAAGGAATAACGCAAATCCTTCATACCAAGAACGAAGGAAATCAATGGAAGATACCTTGAGCAAATTTATGGGAGAATCATCAAAAAGACACGAGGAAAACTCTAACTTGATCAAAGAAATCCGAGCTTCAATGGATGCTGCCATAAGGAAATAAGGAGCATCAATTAAAACATTAGAGATACAAATTGGGCAAATGAGCAAGGTACTACAAGAGAGAGGACTTGGAAGTCTACCTAGCTCGACTAAAACAAAACCGAGAGATCAAGTCAAGTCAATCTTGACTACTATTGAAGCTGATTCACTCCCGATACGCCGTATTGGATCTCCCCAATATGTCGTATCTACTGGACAGAACCGTACACTCATATATGAGACAAGACAAACGACAATTCCATTTCCAAGTCATTTGAATGGTTACTACTGTGATGGAAAGAAGGGATCTTATAGACCATAATTCTCGAAAGCTTACTCTAAAGCTTCACAAATCGATGAATCTATACCCCAAAAGGAGAAAGACCCAGGGAGTTTCGGTTTACCTTGCTTTATTAATAATGTTGCTTTGATAATGCCCTTGTTGACTTAGGAGCTAGCATTAGTGTTATGCCTCTCTTGACCTACCTTAACTTAGGATTAGGCGAATTAGCTCATACTAAGCAAACAATGGTATTAGCAGATAGGACAGTGAAATATCCAAAAGGAATTGCTGAAAACATACTAGTAAGAATTGGTAAATTTTTTCTTCCCTTAACTTTATAATTTAGATATTGCACGAGAATTAAAGGCCCTTGATCCTTGAAGACATTTTTGTCTACCGCCCGTGCTAAAATTGATGTTACAAGAGAAAGATTAATTTTCAAAAGTGTTAAACCTCTCTAGTTCGTTTAAATTAATAGGGCTACATGCTAAGTTTAAGAGAAAGAATGGAGCTTGATTTATAGAAGCATGGCTAATGGGAAGAGACTTGGTGATTAACTAGATCAATTAACCCTTATGAATAGAGATACATCCGAACTAAATGAATCTAGAAAGAACCATTTGAGCCAGGAGAAGATCATGGTGAATGATTTAAATGCCCCCCCCCCCTACCATTAGAAGGTGAGGTAAATGAGGAATTTAGACTAGGATAAGATCTTGATACTGGAATTGAATGATTACCCTAGTTATTGCGATGATGATATGAAAATCCTTATAGACTGTGTCCACAACTTAAAGTTTCATGCATGATAGGATTTGAATTTACACACGTCAACTTCTTCTCGTTATTGTATGTCAATGTGATGTCCAAAAAGTTTCATAACTCTATAATAAAAGATAAGATGATGTACAAAGGGGATAATGTTGTAGGAACCTTAATGAATGTGCCTATTTTTGTTGGAACCTTTTCTGTTGCTGACTTTTATTTTGGAAGAATATGGATGCTTATCGTGATGAAGGAATGGGTGATGTTATTGTTGGCAAACCGTTCTTAAGAGAAGTTGGAATTAAAGCAAGACGGTTTGATGGAATGATTACCATTTACAATGGTGATGATGAAGTAACTTACCAAATGGTGCGATCACATCTGAGGTTTAAACACCACACTAATGAGCAATGCAATAAAATCCCACCATTACTGAAGATAAGCGAACATTAAGATGAACGGGATCTCACACTCATAACAAAAGTTAAAGAGGTTCTACAAAGGAGTTTTGAATCTAGGACCCGACTTTATCCGAGGTTACCGGTCAATTGGGAAAATGGCTCACACGCGAGCCACTACGTGCATGAGATGGAATAGTGAAGAGAAATCTGAAGGACAAGTCTAACTTATAGCTTCGTCTATAAACAATCGTGCTGTCCCGGGAGACAACCACCAGATTGTTATTTAATTTTATCGAGTCTATCTTCCCAGACATCAATACGGCGTGTCCGCTCCATACCATACGGCGTATTGATTGTTTGGACGTTATCAGTCTTTATTTTTTATTGCACTTTAAAAACATTATTGTCAGTTCTGGCAATACGGCGTATTCATTAACTTGATACGGCGTATCCACCAGACTGACCCATATTTAGTTTGTTTAGTTTAGTTTAAATAACCGTAGATGCCAAGATAGGAATGCATGTTTTTTCCTATATTTTATACAGGACCTCGGATGCAAAGAAATCGACGAATATTGGGGAGAATTTACAAATCTGGAAATCTTGAAGTGCTGGACTTTTAAACTTTAACACCGCTGATCAACACACAATCTGCTCCTTAACGTAAATATGGAGAAATCTACCGAGCAAATATCATGAGTTTTCCCTCATTCTAATTCCTTTAATTCCCGTATTTTTTTAAATAATTTTATCATACAACGAGGACGATGTATAATTCAAGTGGGGGGGGTGGAATATAGAATGTTACTTGTCCTATTTCACATAAAAGAAATAGATTAAAATGCTTAAATTATGCTCAATTAAAAAAAATTTCAAGCATCTTTTTTGTGAAATTACTGATACATAACCTTGCACACATAACCCTTGTTAATAATTGTGAGAATTAGCCCTATTCGTTTCTAAATGTTTACCCAATTTCCATAAAATAGAGTGTGCCGGTGATGTAGTAGACTTTAGAACTTGGCTTGGTATATCACTCGAGACCACAATGATGAGTATTATGGATTTAATTGGAGTAACTTGTTTAAATTGGTAAATTTTAGGATTATACCCAAATCGCCTTTCCATGTTGTTTATTAACTAACTACACCGGTTAGTTAACCTCTAGTTTAAACCCTTTTCCACTCTCATCTTTAGAGTAAAGATCTACTAGAACAACCCGTAGAGCCAATCCTTTTATGAAACAACACCAATTTTTGTTTCGTTAACACCCTTGACACCTATAACCAACCCTATTAGATTAATTTAATTTGTAGTTGCTAGTTCTTAACGTGTAAAGTTATGTAATTTCCCGAGTCTTGTGTCATTTTCTATCTTTAGTACGGTTGGAAATTTGCACATTTCAAATGGGAATGTATATTATAGTCAAAACTCATGTGATTTTACTACCATCATAATTAATGGTGAGTCCGAAGAACGAAGGAACTATCGAAGGAATTATTCGAAATTATTATGATCGTGAAGATGGTGAAACTACTTCGAGTTTCGTATATAGTTAGATTGAAAAAAAATGAAAAAAAATGAAAAGAATTGGTAACAAAAAAGAAGGAAAGTTTGAAGATAATCGTTTCACAAAGCAAGAACCAAAGGAATTACACGAAGGATCGATTATTCGTTGATACGCAACAAAAATCAACGATGTAGAGTATTATACAAAGTGGAAGATATCGCCACTTACCTTGTAGAGAATGTAAAGTTTGGGATGATTAGGAATTGACCGTTACGGGAACGCTAACTTATGTTGTTGTTTTTGATCTATGATCAAGACGTTATAAATAGTTGTGTCTTTCTCATGAAAACGGCCAGAAAAAAGTGGTCCTAGCAACTTGATTTTTAGTCTTAATCTATTTGTTTCTGATTTTTATTTACACAAATTTACTTCCCTCTCTCCTAATGAAAAACCGTTGTTTTACGTGAAGGAGGACTTGTTCAAGCGTGCATGTCGAATCTCGATACGGCCATGTATGCCATGTCTTAGCTCGCCTCGTTAGTTTAAGACTTTTTGGTGAAAGTAAGAAGGTTCTACCCTATATCATTCTATTCCAGACACTATAAATAGAAAACCTAAAAACGAGTTTTAGGTGTGCTTGATCATATTTTCGATACCCTAACCACAAAAGTCTATTTTTAGTAGACAAGAAGAGCAGAAGAGGTCAAGCAAAGCTTGTAATTCCATAGGAAACACCTTGTAATCCCCTATACTCTAATAATCATTCGATTTTCGGTATCATTCGTTTAACTCAGTTAGTTTACCTTGGTTGATTTAATTATTATTCATGTATTAATTACAATGGTTAGGGGCTAATACCCTTTGGTATTAGCTATGTTTATGAAGATTTAAATGTTTGGTTTATTTATATCGATTGCTTAATTTATCGTTGGTTGTTAATTATGTTTATCAATTCATACTTGTTTATGTGCTTAAGTATGTGACCCATCATTCAACTGGATCTAGGAATGCAAAATATCTAGCTAGCTAGATGTCAGGATGGCTCTCCATATCCGCAATTCATATATCTAGAATAATAGGTTTACAAATATTGACCTATCTTTACCAATCGCTTATGGGAATAAGTTGTTCTAGCAGGTGACCTAGTATAGCGTTCTTCTTCCTTTGGTAAAAACTCGGATAGTGGACTACTAGTATATAAAGAGCCGTTAAGCAGTAAGTGGGTAAAGTCTCGATGAGCTTGGGTTTAATAAGATCACCATTATTAATCTCCTAAAATAGATTATAATCAGCAAATATGATGCTTTATGCGGATGCGTTTAATTGCTATAGAATTCTACGTGTCTAGGTTTTAGGAAGAAGTACCGCCTAAATCTTGGAATGATATGCCGCCTCGAAATAAGCACTTATTGTACTAAAATAAACAAACCAGCGTTTTAATTGGATTAATCATGGTTAATACAGTTTTCTTATAATTGGCTAGAATGCTCTTCTATTTTTTGATTATCTGCTTGCGTGTGTTATTGTGTTTTAAATTGATTTAAGTTACCACCAAACCTGTGCCAGTCTCTCAGACTGAAAACCCCTTTTATCCGTTAGAACTAGGTTTAATAGGTTTAACATAGATTAGAATTAACATAGTTTAATTAACTTAGTTAACCAAAATATTGATAGAATTAAAAGATTAAATGCTCTGTTTTTAGTGATACGATCCTACTTACCAACGAAGCTACATTGACGGTATACTGATTCGTTTAGTGTTGTTTTAGGTATTGTCGACAAATTTATTAACTGTAAAACTTGTTAATAAATAATATACTTAGACTCCAACTACTTATCAAAGGGGTTTGTGGCACTATGGATATCCATGTTACATCGGGGGCCATTAGATAGTCGTCATGCTAAGTCTCGAAGGTATCTCTTTTGATCATATATATCTGAAGAAGAAACATTACTTGTTGCTGCTGAATCTTGCACTGCATGGTTTAGTTCATGAGTCGATCTCTACATGTATGGAAGCTATTATGGTGCAAAAATTTAGACATACAATTGACCAAAACTAACCAAAAACGATGGTACCATGATCCTCTTATTGAAGCAAGCCTAAAAATTTCCACCGTTCCTCATCTAGTGCAACATTATACATGTGCTTTTCTTCGAATGATATAAATTTGATTTGTTGAAGAATTAAAGACTGAATGGGCTTACCTGCCATCACCCCCAAATTTTGTAGACACAACATCATCCTCAGTGAAACCAAGGATTACCTTCATGCTTCCCTCTACCTCAACCCTAAACAGAACAACATAGCCCAAGAATACGTCAAGTTCATTAAAAGCATGAAAATTTATATCATTCACATAACCACAAATTGGCACTACAATTGCTCAGATTAATCTTGCAAGTTAAAGAGAGACATTTCTTGTCCTTACTTGATAGCAGCCTTGATATCATCATAAGAGGCAGGCTTCATGAGCCTGGCAGTAAGATCAAAAACTAAGACATCAACAGTAGGCACACGAAAGGCCATCCATGTAAGCTTCCCGTTAAGTGCAGGCAAAACTTTTCCAACAGCCTTCAAAAACACACAACCATCTTTAGTACACCGCTCATCATCAAATTTTATAATATTTATTCGATAAGTCAATAAATTTTAACCAAATAGAAATGAGTCATAACCTTGGCAGTTCTGGTACTGTTGGGAATGATATAAATGATGCAGCTCTTCCACCTCTCAAATCCTTCATTTATGGAACATCAACAGTGTTTTGAGTGGCTGAATCATAAAAAGCGTAATTTATAAATGATCCATATACTCATCCAAAGAAACCACATAAGAACATGAAAACTGTGAGTGAACGGTGGTCATAACTCCCTCAACAATTCCAAATATGTAGTGAATAACTTGTATATAACAAACAAAAAGTTCAAATACCATTGTTAGCACATACAAAAATTAGATAAATTATAGTCACAGGAGTGGAAAACGAACCTTGACCAGTGGAATGGGTCAGGCGAGTTAACGCATGTTTACACTTGCAAGCGGTAGCATATATGAGAACATATAATTAGTAAACCATACGCAACTTGGTTACTTTATTAGTAGTTTGCAGTGACCAAGTAAACATGAAACTAAACTCATTAACCAAACACGTGTACATATATTATACATAAATCAACAATTATACCCATGAAGGTTTAAACAAATAATCATAGCACCAATTAAACCCTAAAAATCATAAAATCAAAGACAAAACCAAACATGTATATACCTATGGAGATATAATAACTAATTCAACGCCACTAATCGTTTTATGATCTAATCTTCTTACTTGCCATCTTTATAAATCAAATTAGAGCTTCAAACAAACCTTAATTTTTTTCACAAATTGAAAAAAATACAACAAAATTTTAAACTCTTTTACAATATAACTAAAAGCCCTATAGAAAAATTTAAACAAAAAAAAATTAGATACTAAAAATCATACCTTAACTCATGGAAAGACTTTTTCTTCGTGCATAAATAAATTTTGCAAACTATCATCAAAATCACGGAAACAACATTTATATTGAAATATATTTTCTTCGGTTTATTCTTAGATAGCCGATTTTTTTTATTTAGGGTTGGAATTTGAAGAATCTGTTTAAAATAATAACAGTGGGGGTGGGGCTTCGCAGAGAATTGCAGCATGGTTTTGTTTGTCTAAATTTTCGTTTTAACCCCTATGCTCCTTATAGATTACTTCCGCTATTATAAAGTTTTTTTATTATACTTTTAACACATATATTTTTATGCATAATTTTCTAAAAAGACTTATAGAAACAAAAATTTCAAAATTTAGTGACATAATTTTTTACTTTTCTTTATTTTTCCTATTTTTTTTTTTTAATTATTTTGAAGTTTTATATCAAAATTTATGACAAATAAGGACATATTTAGACTTTTTAAAATTAAAAAATAATTACAAATAAAAATAATAATTAATTAGAATTTACCTAATAAGGAAATATTCTTTTTATTTAAAATACAAAAGTCCTCATTTGAGGTTTTGCTTTATTATATAAAAGATTTCTTGACTTAATCATAAGCAGGATGACAATCCCTATATTATAACATTTTTTTCGCTTTTTTTATTTTTTCTATTTTTTAGATTTTTTTTCTTTTTCTTCTTTTATATACACTTTTACCCTGCCATCATTAATCTGCTGAAATAAATAAATATACATGACTCGGGATTTATATTGACATCCATACACTTGAGTTATTTAATAACTCAGTAATAAACTAACTAATGACCCGAATTAAGAGGATCAATAAACATGGAGTACATTCACGCACGGGGGTAATAAATTAACTTTCTTTCCCAATTCTCTATAAAATAAAACTACCATAAATCACAAATCGTTCCAAAACTCTGTACACTACCAAATGACTTGACTTAACAACCATGTAATTTAGCAAACAATTAACAAGGGTTAAACAATTGTGATCAAAATAATGTACTAACAATGAGTACATACAATGGGGCTAAGGCGATTTAGGTGTAATTAACATTTGTAAAAAGCTTAATGAAAAAGATGTATTGCCTAGTTGTCACAGATGATTACAGTAGGTTTAGATAGGTTTTCTTTTTAGCTACTAAAGATGAGACTAGTGGCATACTTAAGTCCTTTATAACTGGAGTAGAAAATCTAATAGATCAAAGGGTTAAGGTAATTAGGTGTGACAATGGAACTGAGTTCAAGAATAAGGAGATGAATCAGTTTTGTGAGAGAAAAGGTATTAAGAGAGAATTTAGTGTAGCTAGAACTCCTCAACAAAATGGAGTAGCTGAGAGGAAAAATAGAACACTAATTGAGGCTGCTAGAACAATGCTAGCTGATTCTAAGCTACCTACTACTTTTTGGGCTGAAGAAGTTAATACTGCTTGCTATGTGCAAAATAGGGTATTAGTAACTAAGCCTCATAACAAGACTCCTTATGAACTTTTTCTTGGTAGAAAACCAGCTTTAGGCTTTATGAGACCATTTGGGTGTCCTGTTACAATTATTAATACCATAGATCACTTAGGCAAGTTTGATGGTAAGGCTGATGAAGGATTCTTTGTTGGGTACTCAATCAATAGTAAAGCATTTAGAGTATTCAACAATAGAACTAGGATAGTTGAAGAGAACCTGCATGTCCAATTTAGTGAAAATACACCTAATATTACAGGAAGTGGACCACATTAGCTTTTTGATATTGATGCACTAACAAAGTCTGTTGGATCCAACTCTAGATAGATCTTTACTGCCTGTTAAGGATGGTAATTAACCTATGTAATCACAAGTTAATCACAAGAGAGACTCTTGCTTAAGAAAGCTAATGTCTGTGCGGAATATAGACAAAACTAATAAGAAGAACAGGACTAATAAAACAAAAAGATCCTTCTATGGATTTCTATTAATTAACAAGGAGAAATGTGTTTTTCTGGATCTGTGAATTTCCCTAAGCCATAGGTTCTCTTTATAGTGGAGAAACCCTAATCAGCATTTACTAAAAACGCGTGAGATTGATATGCATGAATATCTTCCTTATTTAGCTCATGCATATCCTCATCTCTAACTAACTAAAATCTTATCCTGGAATAACTATTTGACTCTACCAGGACTAAGTATTCTACCAGTAGGAACTAAATTTAGCCTACTAGGACTAACTATGATAATAACCTTACCAGCAGGAACTACATACCTGCCAGTAGGAACTACTACTCTACCAGTAGGAACTACATACCTACTAGTAGAAACTAAGTATTACAAATATTCCTAACAATCCTCCCCTAAACTGGAATTTAACTAAGTTAATTTCCAGTTTCTAGATAGATCTTCAAACTTGAACCTTGAGGATTGAAATATGAACTTTACAGCAACATCCAATCTGCTTGAGTCTTGACTTGAACACATGAAACTTCTGCACATATCTGTATTTCTTCATACAAACACCTTTAAGAGACTAATGATGATGAGCATTGAACATTGAGCAGATCTTGTGTCAAACAGATTGGTCTTCATAGCCTTGGAACCGAACATCAAAAGTCTTGTTGAACTTGAACATCAAAAGGCAGCAACGTTGAAGAAGCAGCAGGAAAACTTGAACCAGCAACAGACTTTGGAACCACCTCAGCTACATGAGTAGATTTGATAAGCCTTTACCAAGTAGCTACTCACTCTTGGGCTAGCTAATTCTTTGGTGGAATCATGACATCACCCTGGTGAATTAGTAACCAGTCCAACTCTTAGAACATGAATCAATGGTGAATTGGAATACCCTAATGATTTTTGGCAAATCATCACAGCCATAAACGGATTTTATATGTCTTTACCTGTAGCCGTTTGCTCAGGACTAGCCAACTCTTTGTTGTGATAACAAGGTGAGTTGATTACCCTACAATTTTTAGCAAATTGTCAGCTATCAACGGATTTGTTAAGTCTTTACCAAAAGCCGTTTGCGTTTGGACTAGCCAATCCTTTGGTTCCCAATAAGGGCATTATCCATGGTGGATTGATGACCATTTCAACTCTCAGCAAAAGAAGCATGGGTGAGTTAAATACCCTATAGTTTTGAGCAAACTATTAAAGCTATCAACGGATTTGAGAATCACACCAGAGCCGTACCCTCATGGTGAATCAACTCTTTCTTGTCTGTGAGACATGGTGAGTTGAACACCATTTGTTGTGTGGTGGTTAACCAACACCCAAACCCTGAAAATTTCTCTTTTTGTTCAAAATGTGTTGCAATAAAACCAAGCAGCATACCAAAAACTGTTTCCATATCCAAAGCTTGGTGCACACTCAAAAATATTTATGTCACACTGTACAAAAGCTAATAAGTATAGAGGTTCTACATAAAAACTTTATATATCAAAATAATTTTATCATAGCAAAAGATTTATGATATATAATATATTAACGGTACCATTTCAAGAAACCTTAGGACGCTTGGAATCAGAAATTTGTTTCTTGAGAAAGGAAATCAACTGAACCGCATTGGTAAGTTCATTACCCACTGTTCCGTGACAAATCTCCAGCTGATGATCGAGCATCCTTTCGATAAGGTTGATAGTGAGGGGATACTTCTTGTCCACAAACATATGTATTAAACTGTCCTCTACTGTCTCCAACACATGAACACCAGAAAAAGAATATAGCTTCCAGGTTTGAATACTCCAGGTGTGTTGGTTCTTCCAAAAATCACTACCATCATTCACTTCAGGTGAATCCATCAAAATCTGAAGATCTCCCCAAAGAACAAGACCAACTCCCTCAGCTTTCTTATCTTGATAAAACGTCATCACACGTCCATAAATCGTCATCAAGTCTGCTCTAGTGACCAAGTGGAGGATTTCCCTAAGGCTTGTGAAGTACTTGCGAGAGTTGTCTAGTCTGTAGATGGCATTGATCGATCCTAACCCCGTAGGCAATAACTCCCAGTCAACAACAGCATATAAATGAACAGGTGTATCACAATCAGAAGCAGAATCCTCATCAGAAGCATACTTAATGCACAATTTGTGTTCAGCGTCAGGATCTCCTTCTTCAATTGGAATGGTAGATTGAGAAGTATGAACACCTTTTCTGCCTAATAGCTTCTTCTTGGTACCAACCTTCTTGAGTGAGGAGGCAGTTTGTTGTGCTTTAGGAACATCCTCTACTGTAGCTTCCTGAGAAGGAACTTCAACTTGAGCTTCTGGAATATTCTGAGAATGAGAAGGAGCATCAACTTCCTCTCGTGAAACATCTTGAGAAGGAGCTTCACCTTCTACTTCTTGTGGAACACTGTGAGAAGGAGCTTCAACGTCTACTTCAACATCACCAGTCTTGAGTTTCTTTGAAGAGGCACTAGTCATTGGAATGCAACAGCTCTTTGAATCTTATCAAACTCTTCTTGAAGCTGTTCAGGAGAGAGTTTTCAAACCTGAGCCATAGTCCAACCAGTAGTGTATACAGCAGGGCCTTGATTCTTCACATAAGTTCTCATATATTGCCTGAGCTGAGCTGGTGTCATAGGCCTATCCCTCCGTTCTTGAGCCCGTTGCTCAGCAAGTTATTTTCTCCGAGAATTGACCAAAGCAACCATCCAGGCTGCAAAATCATCATCAGTAAAATCTACCCTGAAAATTGTGGAAGATAAGTCTGGATTTGCTTGAAGACGAGCCAAAATTATATCCCAAGAAGCATCTGAGTAGTTGGCAGCAGATGCAAGAACCTCTTGCTGTCTCTTTCTTTGGTCTTCAGTCATCTCAAAGTCTTGAGCCATCTGCCTAGCTAAATTAGCATCTTTCATAAGAGATTCAGCTCTTTGCTTTTCCAAATCTGCAAGTTCTTAAGCTTGTAATCTCTGAGCAGCCTCCCAACCTAGTCTTTCTTCTTCCAATTGCTTGAAAGTCTTATCTTGAGTTGGAGTAGGTTCTTCAACAGCAACACCTTTTCCTTTTCTGGCATCTCTGATAGGTGATGAAGGAGTAGCAGGTGTAGTACCACTCCTAGCAGGAATTGATTCAGTAGTAGGAATAGAACTACTGGTAGGAACAGTTGTGCTACCAGGAGAAATGGTTGATGGACCAGTAGGATCAACACCAGACGGAACATCAGTAGGAACAACAGTAGTAGTAGGAACATTACTATTAGGATCATAAGAACAAGTAGTAAGATTACTAGAGGCACCAACAGGAGATTTAGTGGAATCAACAGTGACAGCTGCATTAGCCAATGCAATTAGAGCATCAAAATCCACAGCTTGCTCTCCTCCTTCTTCTTGGTCAGAATCACTTAACACCACCTTCCTTTTATTGGTCATGAGTTTTACCTCCAATGCTTTGACTTTCTTGACCAATTTTGCCACCACATCCTTAAATAGCTTCTTGTGTACCTTGAGCTCAGTTTCTAAATAACTTACCTTTTGCACCAGAGTAGAAACTACAGAGGACAAAGCATATAGAGTAATATGGTCCTCTGCACCTCCTGAAGTATGACCTATAGGGGAAGCTTGAGTGAACCTTAGTGAAGTTTCATGAAAAGATCCTCCCAAAGAGTCATCTTCAGTCTCATGAACACGTGAGGAAGAAGGTATAGTTGAGTCAGTCCTTTGACCATGCTCAAAGACAGGAGCAACAGAGGGAGTAGCTTGTTGTCTTGGGGGTGTGGACAAATGGTCTTGAGAATGGTCAGATTCATGCCTAGTCTCAGGAATAGTTTCACCATCTTGAGCTTGTACATCTGCCCTTGCTCCTTCACCATCTTGAGCTTGGGAAAGCATAGCAACCAAAAGTGGCATAGATGGCCCCACAAAGTTGAGCTTCATATTAGCAAAAAGTTTGCTAGATAACTTGAACACATGGTACTGTCTGGTAATGCTGGTTTCTATACCCAAAATGGTTTGAAGAAATTGAGGATACATTAAGAACTTTTTAGCATTCCCAATGTTACTAACCATCCCCTTAAAAATATAGCTAGACCAGTTAAATCTTCTCCCATCAGAAAGACAAATAAGAGCAACAGCAATGGAGCTACCAAATTGATCCCAACTACCAGACTTGGTACTGAGAAAATGAAGAATGGTGTGGACCAAAAACCTCCATTGAGGTGAAAACTTGTTCTTGAAAAAGGTTAGCTTGCCTTCAGTTACATACCCAAGATTATCCATGCCATAATAGATTTCCACAATGGGTAAATCATCAATACCACCATCATTAGCTAATTGAAGTTGACTTCTTACGGATTCTTCAATGATGGTGTAAGGAGTCTCATTAATGGTAGCTAAGATAGCTGGAGGACCTAACTCCGGAGACCTAAGTGTAG
>BQNB010069415.1:0-10223 GCA_026074375.1 Tanacetum coccineum | reverse complement strand
TCGGGTTGAGGTTTTCTGACCCGCCAACCTGCCAACCCGAACCCACCAACCCGAACCCGACCCAAATTGCCACCCCTAATAGAAAGTTCAATTTAGTATTTTCGATAATTAAATTCTTAAAAGAATTAACTACACAATTAATTACTAATAAGACTAAGATCCAACTTGACCTCCCACTTATTACAGAAGGTCTGACCAACGTGTAAACAAGTAGGGCAAGAGGTAAGCAACGAGCGTTAATTGCATTGTTAATGCAACTCTTAGATTTATGAGACTTATGACATTAGTAACTCATATAGTAATGTCAAATGCACATTTTGTCTCTTCTTATGCCTCGGGTCTGAGGTCTGACCAGGTAACTCGATTTAACTTAAGTCGACCAAAAGAGAACGTACGAAAATTGACAAAGGACTGACAAAGGCCCTGAGGTCTGACCAGAGAAGACAATCCAAATGCACGTGTTCTTCATTTGGCTGACATAGACTTAAAACTTAATTTAAGGGTATACACATAAATGTGACAAAATTATGTACAAGAAGCATGCAAAACAACTTGTAGCACAAAGTTAAGAAAACATTTTGTTAACTTTTTATGATATAGACATCATTTTGTCAAATGTTCTCGGAAGCTCCATTTTGAACGCACAAAGAAGCGGAGAAACAGGTCAGCGCGAAGCGTATTAAAAACCTGACTTCTTTTGGGGAGCCGTAGCAAACACCCGCCTTAAACTTCTCTTGTAGTTTGTTCAACAATTGGTGAGCCGTATTTCCAATTGACTAATGATGCTATTATATGTTAAGAAACCTGATAGTTAATTTTTGATTCTTTAAACTATATATATAATATAATATAATAAAATATATATAATCTAAAAACAAAAATCAAAATCAATGATGCCAGGAGCAGTATAAACTATTCCCGGGTCGTTAATTCCCCAATGAGGCTGTGCTGGAAGATCGAAACAGTCGAAGATTTGAGTTTGAAGGAGAGAATTGAATTGAGAGTGTGGAAAAGTCAAATTAAACAATAACAAACTAAAACGTTTAAGAAAATCCTAAAAATTACTAAATTAAGCTGAACAAAGGGGGAAAAACCTAAAATCTTTAAAATTAACCCTACGAAGAAATTTTCACTTCTAAACTACTCTACGGGACAAATAACGAAGAATGAAAAAGACTAGACCGAAAACGGAGTTCGTTTGACCCAAAAACGAGTCAACACAAAAAACCGCACCCGGACCGTTCTTTAAAAAATGAAAAGTTGTAAAAATGACCCTACGAAAAGTTTTAAATTTTTCCTACAAACTATATGACAAAATAAAATTTTCTAAAAAAGAAAAATATTTTTTTGATAATTTTTGTATTTTTTATGAATTTTTAAAACTTTTAACTAAATTAAATTGAAAAAAATATTAAATGACTTCGAAAAATTCTGAAATTTTTACTAAAAATACTTTACACTATGACTAATCTACGAAAAATAAGAAACACAAAATTGGCTTAAAAATAAGCCCGTAAATAAGCTATAACAGCTTATGGGCTTATAAGGCAAAAACCACCTTAAATACCAAAGCCCTTGGGACACTAACAGAAAAGTCCCAAGGGCGCAGCGGTCCCCCCCCCCCCCCCCCCCCCCCCTTCCCCTCCCCACTCACACAAACACTCCCCCCCCCCCCCCCCCCCCCCCCCCCCCCCCCCCCCCCCCCCCCCCCCCCCCCCCCCCCTCGCCCCCCTACCCCACAAAACCCACTAATCCTACCTACACAGCACGCGGTATGGTGTGTGTAAAAAGGGGGAATGTATCGAGGGGTACCGGGTTCGAGTCTTGCTCACCCGGGCCCCTTGTCTTTCCCTCTTTTTTTTCGAAAACTTTGTAAAGCAAAGTTGTTAAGCTCGTGGGGCTTAACAACTTTGTCAACTACAGCTTTTTATGAAAAGCTGTAAATAAGCTGAAAATTAGCTTATAAAAATGACAGTTTGCTTTAAAGGGCTTAAAAGCTAAAAAAAATGCTAAGTCATTTGGAATTTAGGACAAATAAGCTAAGTCTTGGACTAAAAGCTAAGAGAACTATCTAAGTTATCCTAAATAAGCACTTAAGTGCTTACAAGCTAAAACTAATAAGCTGGAAAAAGGGCTTAATGACAGAAACTAAAATAAGCTTAAAAGGCTAAAAGGCCTAAGTTTTGGGCTGAATGCACAAATTAAGCCAAGGAAAAAGTAGAATAAGCAAACACACCTTATCACACAAACCTAAAAAGCTATTAGGAGAAAAAGTTAGCTTATGAAATAAGCTGAATAAGTCAAAAGGAAAAATAAGCAGTTCTCTACACTAAACTATGCAAAACAGTGAAAGGGCTCATTTGAGCTCAAAAATAAGCCATCAAATAAGCTTGCTAAGGGCTGAAACTTAGAGGGCTTATTAAGAAGCTTATGGGCTCTCCAAATAAGCTAAAAGATTAGGCTTAAGTACACTACAAGGCTAAGAAAAGAGGGCTTAAAATCTCCCCTTTGCACCAGGGGAGATTAATGCTTAACACAAGGGCTTATTTGACAGCTTTTTTAAAGCTGTCAAATAAGCTCAAATTAAAAAGAAAAGTAAAAACAGCTAAAGTACTCTAGCACATGGACTTGTGCACCAATTTTGAACCTTTAAGAACCATTAAAACCTGCTGAATTTTTGAAGTGAAAAAGGGCTTTTGGTTTTTTAAAATTTTGACACTTAAAAACTTGGGTGGTTTGACTTACCAAGGGTTTTTGACTCAACAAGTCAAGTGACCAAAAGGCTTGGTCAGCTTGATTTAAACACACAAAGAAGACATTCTTTTTGAACTAAACTCAAAATATCCAAGTGCTTATCTAAATAAGCACTTGTGGCTTTTCTTAAAACCACAGTTTCAAAGACTCTTTATAAAGCTTTTGAAAAACAATTTTCAAACTAAAAAAAAAACTTATAAAACAGACTTAACTTAGCTTAAAACTTAAACTAAATCTAGCTAAACTACCACAACCCATACCAAAAGGCATTTTTGACCCGTTTTCCTGTTGACCCAAACACTCCTTTAGTTTTTAAAAAGGACTTTTAAAACCTATAAAAGCTGATTTAAACTGAAATTTTAGAAGACTAATGAGACTTAAACAATATTAAACACTAAAAAGATAAAAAGCTCAAAAAATAAGCACTTAAATCAGTACAATAAGCTAGGACAGAAATAGCTTATTTAGACAGTTTTCACCTAAATTGCATACAATGAAATGACAGACATAAAAGGCATACTAGGCATTAATAAACATTTAATAAGCACAATTAAACAGTAATAAGCTAATAAATAAGCTAATGCTACAGTAATTTGCAAAATTTGAAAGAAATTTGTACCTTTAATCCTTTGTTCAAAAAGGATTCTTTGAAGACCTAATAAGCTCTAACTCCTACCCCAGCTTATAATTAAGCTTAAACTAAGCCAATACCCAATAAGCCATCCACATTTGCTTATTCCTCCATGCTTGTTTTCAATCCAACAGTACCTTTCCTTAAAGTTTTGTATAAAAGATATGTTGAACAGGTTATAATAACTTATATTAAGAGTTTAAAAGATTTAAAAAGGCAATTGTGACTTTAGAACACAAGTAAAGCAAACTTAACTCAATTTCATTAAAATGAAGTACAAGTACAATTAAAAGCTTAAAACTGAAAAACACTTAAAACTATTTTAAAAAAAACTACACTTAAACTACTTCCACTCTAAAAACTACTTGGCAGCCACAATGGCTTTACAATCTTTTTATAGAAGAAAATACGACTAGGCTTGGAATCTTTGTCTTCTTCCTTTGTTGTGCTTTCTTGTAGACACAACAAGAGGGTTGTGTTTGTTGTGAGAGTGTAAAGTCAAGCAAATCTCAGCCTTTGGTTTTTCTTGGCCTCCAAGCCAAATGTTATAGTCCATTGATGCATTTTGGTGTGGGTTTGGATTGTCAACATGGCAATCCCATGTGGGGTGTGGGGTTATGGATTTGGAGTGTTGTGGGAAGTCAAACCAAAGTGATAGAGACAGGTTTGTGTGGGGTTAGGGATTAGGCGGGAAACGGGTTGGGAAGATATACAGTGTTTCAAACTGTTGAGGGAAAGTTTGGGGTTTTGGCATCATTAGTCCCTCCAAGTGATAAGTTCGATTGCACCCATGGTCCTTGTGGTTAAAACCTTTTAGGGACTTGGCAATTTGGGTCCCCAAAGGTTATAACTTACTTTGCAGTACACGTCCTTGGTATATATAACTCTTTGGACTTGGCAGTTTGGGCCCTTGTGTTTAAACTTTGCCAAATTGGCAGTTTTAACCCTTGTCTTCTTTTCTCTTATCTTCTTTAAATATAAGTTTAGGGATTTACAAGTTTAGTCCCTAAACTTATATTTCTTGACTTTTGGCTTCGGGGTTGACTTGGGTTGACTTCTGTTGACTTTTTCAGGCTTGGGCTTGGACTTTGACTTTGTCTTTTTCCTGCTTTTCCATTCCGAGTCCGGTTTTGTCGTTTTGGCTTTGTTTTTCGTCTTTTTCTTAGATATCCGTTCCTGCACAATACAATTAGCAAAACAAGCGTATATTTGGCATTTTAAGTCCGTTTTTGGTTATTTTAGCTCGTTTTTAAAGGTAAAAGGTATGTGTAATTAAACACATACCAAAATCCCCCATACTAAGGTATTGCCGTGTCCTCACGCAATGCTATGAAGTAAGCATTTGAAAAACTAAGAATCTCAAACACCCTCGACTAATAACCTTGAAAAGTAGCTAAGTGTTCATCGAGGAAATTAAAGACTCAAGAGTTTTGAAAATCCCCCGTCTTTACAAATTTTTTTGTATGTACACCTATTCTACCATCTTTTTGTATTTTTCATTTTCTAGAACGTTTTGACTTTCGTTATTTAATAACTTTGAGGGATTATAGAACAAGATGCATTTCGATCCGAGAATGCCCCTAAAAAGGATAAATTCGTCGTTCCCGACTTTTCACTTATTCCAAACCAAGCTTAAAACGAAATCACTGTTAATTATGAGTTAAGATGCTAACACTACCCATATTTGCAATTTGTAAACTTTTCACTCCCGACAATTTACATCTTTAATGTGTGTGTTATTGATTTCAACCATGGATCATGTTTTTTTAATTTCTATGTTTTCCGTTTTTGTTTTCACCGAGAATAATGAGTTTAAAGGCGAGATCATCCCATGTAGGCGACTTTCGTCTCGGGCACTTCCTAACTTGCGGTTAGTGACAGGCTTTTGACACCCCCAGGAGACAGTATCGGTCGGGACTCACAGACCTTAGGTTTCATAAACTCTTAGGTTTTCCGTATGCACATAGCTTATAAAATAGAATAGCCAAAGTTGAAAAGCATATTTGAATCTAACAAAAAGAGATCTTTTATTCACACTTAATATTAGCCATTATTGCAATTTGTAACCCTCGACCTTTTAAAAGGCTGCAACATCGGTTGTGAGCCGGCAAGATGCAGCAAACTTTTATCAGCCTCGGATTATTATTCTTACTATGGGCTTTCTTTAGAAGGCTGTAACAT
Source organism: Tanacetum coccineum (assembly GCA_026074375.1). Taxonomy (NCBI): domain Eukaryota; kingdom Viridiplantae; phylum Streptophyta; class Magnoliopsida; order Asterales; family Asteraceae; genus Tanacetum; species Tanacetum coccineum. The sequence continues at coordinate 4,657 of BQNB010069415.1, read as the reverse complement.
CGGTTGTGAGCCGGCAAGATACAGCAAACTTTTATCAGCCCACAGTTTATATTTCTTATATTTTTGCATTTTTCATCTTCATTTTTTTTAATATAGGGAAGACGTCTTTTTGAAAAATTTAAGTATAAATTTAAACTAAGGCTAAAGTTTTTGCTATATACTATATAAAAATTATTGATTTAAGTTTAATTTCCAAAAGTAGCACGTATATTAGTCAGGTTAGAATCTTATGGGAGAAAAAGCGACAAATTACACACATGAGCTCTTAAGATTTCCAAATAATCCTTGTTTAGCATCCAACTCATACTTAACACTATCATTTTTCGTTCTTCGCGAATATTCGCGAACGCTTAGTCTAAAAGTTAAGGAACAAGCTAGAGCTCAACACGCTCGATCGAGTCAAAATTTATTCTTATTCTACCCAGCAGGAAAGTCAAAATTGTGACAAAACACTTATTTTATTTTTGAAAATTTTTAAATTTTTTCATTTTTTTGAAATTTTGGTGGTAAAAACGGGATTACGTGATAACAACGGCTGCAGGCAAAAATCAAATCGAAGATCCCCCCCATACTAGAATGAAACATTGTCCTCAATGTTTTACGAAGGGTTTCTACGTAAATCCTAAGCCGTTTATGAAGTATGCTTAAAGATAAACGTTAGTCGATAAGATTAGGATATCGGGATTCCCAAATGAAGCTGAGGATTGTGAAGCTCTTGTGATCGAAGGACAAATAGCACGAGAGACTTCAAAAATCCGGGACATCCTGGACAATACAGCACAAAACACAACACACGGAAAAGGAAAGAGGCAAGCCTCCTCACAACAACTAAACACTTATTCATAAACTAGCATACTACTACTACTGATAAACTAGGATAAGCATGGGGTGCCTCCCACGAAGCGCTTGTTTAGGGTCACTAAGCTTGACCCAATTCCCTGAATTCAGTTGTCCTTAGGGAATGTTTGGAGGTCAGGGATATCCATAGCAGGGATATCACCTCCAAAGTAGTGCTTGAGACGATGACCATTTACTTTGAAGTTTGGCCCGGAGTTCTGAGATAACTCAACGGTGCCATAAGGAAAGACTTGAACAATGGTAAATGGTCCTGACCAACGGGATTTCAATTTGCCAGAGAAAATTTTCAATCTTGAGTTAAAGAGGAGGACTTGATCACCGACGTTGAAAACGCGGTTTTTGATCTTTGCGTCATGAATTCTCTTAGTTTTCTCTTTGTAGATCAAAGAATTTTCATAGGCTTGATCACGCAGTTCACTTAATTCATTGAGTTGAATTTTGCGTTGATCACCCGCTGTTTGGAGATCAAAGTTTGCATTTTTAAGGGCCCAGTAAGCTTTGTGCTCCAACTCAATCGGCAGATGACATGCCTTTCCATATACAAGCTTGTATGGAGTACACCCGATGGGTGTTTTGTATGCTGTACGGAAGGCCCAGAGAGCGTCATCTAGTTTGTCCGACCAAGAGGCACGGTTTTCGCCCACTGTCCTTTCAAGAATTCGTTTTAAACCACGATTTGATACTTCAACCGCCACTGGCTATAGGGGATGATACGCTGGTGGAAGAGACGATGAGTGATCTCCATATTTAGCATGACCTTTGCAAATGGTCATTGCAAAAATGTGTTTCCACATCACTGATGATGGCGCGGGCGAGCACAATCTGGCAAAGAGAGATTAAGGAATTTGCAATACTCGGGGTGTTTGGTGGGGAGCGCCTTTGCTTCAACCTATTTTGACAGATAGTCGACAGCCACAAGTATGTATTTGTTGCCTTTAGAAGATGGGAAGGGTCCCATGAAGTCGATGCCCCAAACGTCAAAGATTTCACAAACTTGGATGGAATTTTGAGGCATCTCATCCCTTTGTGAAATTTTTCCTTGTCGTTGGCACGAGTCACAATTTTTAACCAACTCGTGTGCATCCTTGTATATTGAAGGCCAAAAGAATCCGGCATCAAAGACCTTTTTGGCGGTGAGGTTTGCACCATGATGTCCCCCGGTGGGTCCATTGTGGCAAGCTTCGAGAATGTCGAGAGCTTCTTTCTTGTGCACACACCGTCGGATCATTTGATCCGCACAGATTTTGAATAAGAAGGGGTCATCCCAGAAGTAGTGTTTAACGTCTTTGAAAAACTTGTTTTTCTGTTGGGATGACATTCCCTTGACAACGAAGTTTTCCCCTCGCTGGTAATATCCGAAACTCTGAAACCATGGGGTACTATCAGCACGAAGAGCAACCGATCCAAGAGTTTCGAGAGGGAATGTTTCAGTGATTTCCTTGTTCTCGAGTTTATCTTGATGAGGGTTCTCAAGTCTGGAAAGATGATCGGCGGCCAGATTCTCTGCTCCTTTTTTGTCTCGTATGATAACATCAAATTCTTGGAGCAAAAGGATCCCATCGATTAGTTATGTCTTAGCATCTTTCTTAGCGAAGAGATACTTTATAGCAGAATGGTCGGTATACACTATGCTCTTAGACAAAACAAGATACGACCGAAACTTCTCAAAAGCATACACCACGGCAAGTAATTCTTTTTCGGTCGTAGTGTAGTGTGCTTGAGCTTCAGTCATGGTTTTGCTGGCATAGTGGATTGGTTGGAAATGCTTGTTCTTTCGTTGCCCTAAGGATGCCAATTGCAAAATTCACTTTGCATCACACTGCGTCGCAAGGGCAAGTCCCAGTCGGGAGCATCCAAAACGGAGCTCAGTCATTTTCTTTTTAAGTGTATTAAGGATTCGATACCTCTTTTTGAGAAGGAAAAAATGGAGTCTCTTTTTTTTCAGCAAAAAATGAGTCAGTGGGCGGGCTATTTTTGAGAAGTATTGTATGAACCGTCGGTAAAAACGGCGTGCACAAGAAAACTTCGGAAACTTTCACGTAGTGGGTGTGAGAGTGAGAGGTTGGCAGATAACATCACATTTAGCTCGATCGACCTCAATTCCTGATTTAAAGATTTTGTGTCTGAGAACAATGCCTTCTTTTACCATGAAATGGCTTTTCTCCTAGTCGAGGACCAAATTGGTGTCTTCACACCGTTTCAATATTTTGTCCAAGTGGGATAGGCATGTAGAGAAAGAATCCCCGAAGACTGAAAAGTCATCCATAAACACTTCCATCGTTTTTTTGATCATGTCATGGAAGATTGCCATCATACATCGTTGGAACGTGCCGGGTGCATTGCATAGCCCAAAAGGCATGCGACGATAGGCAATGTTCCGTATAAGGGGAAGTAAAAGGTTGTCTTTTCCTTGTTCCTTCGGGTCTATGGGAATCTGGAACTAACCCGAAGAAGCCATCGATGAGGAAACAATAGAAATTAGTTTTCTGCGAGTCTTTCGAGCATTTGATCCATGGAAGGGGAAGTGGAAGTGGTCCTTACGGGGTAGCCTCATTCAACTTTCTATAGTCGATGCATACTCTCCACCCTGTGACCAATCGAGTCGGTATAAGATCATTTTCATCATTTTTTACGACGGTCATGCCACCCTTTTTTGGTACACAATGCACCGGGCTTACCCATATGAACTGTCAGAAGTTCGGATTAAATCAATCCGGCGTCGAGAGCTTTTCAACTTTCTTTTCTTAGATGACGTCGTGGTTTTTGGGTTTACACGTCTTGTTGCTAAACCGTAGGTTTCGTCGTCTCTTCATGAGAATTTTGTGTGATACAAAACTCTGGGTCGATACCTTGATATCTGAAAGTTTCCAAGCGATGGTCGCCTTTTTGTGGGACATTCAAGAACTCGATTCGAGTGCCTTTTTCCTAATTGTTTCAAGTCTTTGGGCAATTAATGCGGGCAAATTGTCGTACCTCAAAAATGCATATTCCAAATGAATTGGTGGCAAGTCCTTGAGTTCAACCTCAGGGGGTCATTAACAGAAGAATTTTCATGATTTGATTCACAAATCTTAAGATCTTTTCGAGTTACAGGAAAATAATTTCCTTGGAGAGGTGGTGATGGTTCACTATTTAGACAATTGCTTGAGGAGAAGTATATGTTCCCTTAGGAGTCATAATAAGTTGGATCACTTCCGGTTGAGTGGATCATCTCTAAAGCAAGTTAAAAAAAAAAAAAAAAGAGTCGGCTTCTTCGAAAAGGAGAAAGTCACTGTCCCCGAATGGAGTTAAGGTTGGAGAAGAAGTAGAGACCGATTGGGTTATAGGTTAAGGAGGTGGGGATTGCCACTCGAGGATCACATTTGAGAAACCAAGAACTTCCTGAGAGTATTCTTCACAAGCCATATAATGACGTCATTCGGTTTGCCGTCATATGAGTGTAGTCAGCGTGTACGCGAATGTTTGGTCCAGATTGAAAAAAAAAAAAAATTTTTTTTTTATTTTTATGTAATGGCCTCTCTGCCAACACGAAGGGTTATTTCGCCTTCGTACACATTGATTAATGCACGACTTGTTTTTAAGAAACTCCTCCCGAGAATTAGAGGTACTCTGGGATCTGGCTCAAAATCGACGACTACGAAATCTGCAAGAAATTGGAACTTTCCCACCGTCACATAGACGTCTTCAGCGATACCGATTGGTTCAAAGATTGATCGGTCCGCTAATTCAAGCGTCATGCAAGTTGGGGTTAGTTCGGGGAGAGAGAGAGTTTTCCAGACGGAATATGGCATAAGATTAA
>BQNB010069414.1:3580-33498 GCA_026074375.1 Tanacetum coccineum | reverse complement strand
CTTGGGTCCCTAAGAGACACTAATTTCTCTTACTTTTTGTGCAGGGAAATCCAAAGATATTTTTACAGGATCATGTTGCAGTGGTGGATAGTGGTTGCTCTAGCCATATGACTGGCAACAAAGCTTATCTTTTAGACTATGAAGATTACAATGGAGGCTAAAATAACGGGTAAAGGTAAAATCAAAACTGCTAATTTAGACTTTGATGATGTTTATTTTTTAGATGAACTTAAGTTTAACCTTTTCTCCGTCTCACAAATATGTGACAAGAAAAATAGTATCCTTTTTACTTAGACTAAATGCCTTATCATGTCTCCTAGCTTTAAGCTTCTTGATAAAAGTCAAGCTGTACTTAGAGCTCCTAGAAAGGATGATGTGTACAACTTGGACTTAAAGAACATTGTTCCCTCTGGAGGTATAACTTGTTAGTACCGCTACCACGCCATATGTTTGTACTACTAGTACTCCCTCAGGTGCCAATGTTGGTGAATCATCATTTGTCTATCTTGGAGGAAAAATACCTATTGATGCATCTACTCTCCCTAATGCTAATTTACCCATTGATCCAAATATGCTTGATTTAGAAGATGCTTCTGATGCATTTTTAAATGATGGCATATTCAATGGAGCCTATGATGATAAGAATGTGGGTGCAATGGCTGATTTCAACAATATGGATGACACAATTAATGTCAGTCCTATTCCCACACTCAGAATTTATAAGAATCATCTAAAAGATCAAATTCTAGGAGATCTTAAGTCAGCAGTTCAAACAAGAGGAAAGATTCAAAAGGATTCTTCAGCACAACAAGCATTGGTGAGCTACATCTCCAAACAGAATAGAACTAATCACAAAGATCATCAAAACTGTTTGTTAGCATGCTTTCTCTCCCAAGAAGAACCCAAGAATATATCACAAGCCTTACAAGATGAAAGCTGGGTTGAAGCAATGCAAGAGGAATTGTTGCAGTTCAAATTACAAAAGGTTTGGATACTTGTTGATTTGCCATATGGGAAAGAGGCAATTAGCGCAAAGTGGGTCTTCAAGAATAAAAGGGATGAGAGAAGTATTGTTGTGAAAAACAAAGCCAGGCTTGTAGCACAAGGGTTTAGACAGGAGGAAGGAATAGATTATGATGAGGTTTTTGCACCTGTTGCCAGGATAGAGGCAATCAGGTTATTTTTAGCCTTTGCATCATACATGGGATTTACTGTCTACCAAATGGATGTTAAAAGTGCATTTCTCTATGGTACTATTGGAAGAGAGGGTTGGTAGGCTCCATCAACCTCAGGCTTTGTTGATCCTACTCATCCAAACAAAGTCTATAAGGTAATAAAAGCTCTTTATGGTATTCATACAAGGCCACTGAGCTTGGTATGAGACAATTTCTTCTTTTCTGATGAAATTGTTCTCAGGAGAGGTACATAGAAAAACATTGTTTATCATCTCGAGCAAAAGAGTGACATTATTTTAGTCTAAGTGGTAGGTGGATGACATTATTTTCTGCTTACCAAGATGGTATTTGTGTTACAGTGTTTGATGATTGTAATGCACAAAAAGGATTCCTAATGTGTTACATGGTGTGAATTACTTTCTTTTTGGGGACTTCAATGTGAAGCAACAACCTGATTGGAATATCTTTATTAGTCAGGTCAAATATGTATGCTGAAATCCTTAAAAAGTTTGATTTTTGGTCCAATCGATCAGCTCTCTTACTATTTTGAGTCTTATTAAGCCATGGTCAAGCAAGGATGAAGATGGTGAAATGTGTGTACATGTCTTCAGAATCTATGTATTGGTTCCTTGGATGATATATTTTGACTGCTTTCATAGGGCCATGACATCATGTTTGTGTTTATGCCTGTGCTAAGATTTCAACGTCACTCCAAAAAGATTCCCACTGTAAAATGCAGTAAAAGGGTATTTTTAGGACATCAAAACATCAACCCAAATTAGGTTTATGGTATCCTAGGGATTCACCTTTTGAACTAGAAGCTTTCTCAGACAGTGACTATGGAGGAGCTAGCCTTGACAAAAAATCAACAACAGGTGTGGCTGTCAATTTTTTGGTAGAATGTTGATATCTTGGCTATGCAAGAAGCAGACTATTATGGGAAATTCTACTACTAAGGCAAAATATGTTGCAACTGCTAACTGTTGTGGGCAAGTACTATGGATACAGAATCAGATATTGGATTATGGTTTTATTTTATGTAGCCAGAATAATATTGATAATGAGAGATATACGTGTTATCAGATCCTGTTGCTCATTTAAGGGAAAAGCATATCAAAATTCGATTTCATTTTATCAGAGATTGCTATGAGAAAAGACTGATAGAAGTTATCAAGATTCACACAGACTCTAATGTTGCAGACCTTCTCACCAAAGGATTTGATGTCACAAGATTTAACTTTTTGGTAGTTAGCATTGGGATGTAAATATTTCGTACCAACATATTAAGGGGATGGCAAGATATTAGTTGTACTGTTTGTAAATTAATTACAAGATTAGGAGATGGCTATGTATGATGGTCATTTGTGGTTTACTATACTATTTGGCATAAGATTCTCAGGTAAGATGTGTGGGTACTCAGATTTGTTCTATTGGTTGCTAGACATTTGTAACTGCTCAGTATAGAAATAGTACCGCTGGCTTACTTAGTATTGATCGAGGATATCTACAGATGATTATGGTGTTTGAATTGAGTGTAATGCCTTGTAATGCAGTTTGGTTTGTTTTTGAGGGCCCTTCATATGGTACTAAGTTAGTTAGTGCTGCTAGTTTTGGTTAATTTTGGTTAAAAAAATGGTTTTTAGTACGCCAAGGCTTAAGTTGTGGTTACCGTATCTGGGCAAAGTTTGTACCGCTGAATAGCCATTGGAGAAAATACCGCTAGGGGTCTAAAGTGTAAATTGCACAGTTTATTTGATCTTGAGTTTGATCAACCTATATAAACCCATCTCAATTGCACACTTTCTTCACCTAAGATTTCTTAATCGCTCTCATTTACAAACCCTAATCTTTTCTTCACCGACAACCATCAATTCATCAATTATGGCAACTCTTGAATCCTGTCCTAAGCACAACATGGTCGCCTACTTAGAAAAGACAGATGGGAATGCTGAATTTCATGAGATCATAGACTTCCTTATACGCAGCTCAATTCACTATGCTCTCACTCTAAAGAAGAAGGCTAAACCTGTGATATCACACCATACTGCTTGGATCAAGAGTGTTTCCATGAAGAAAAGATTAGCAAGGAAGAAGTCCTTGAAGAAAAAGTTGATGCAGAAGGAGTCTGTATCCAAACAGGGGAGGAAACCTGCCAAATCTGAACCTACAATGCATAAAGATCTAGCTTTTAATGATTTTGATGATATTGTGGATGATGCAATGGACTACATGGAGACTGAGGATGCTCAAGATGAGGGGAGGACAAGCTCTAAAACATTAGAGCTTGGCTTGTCTAGAGATACTGTGGTGCTTGAAGAAAAGGAAAGTGCAGAAAATGGAGTTAGTACTGAAGATCCAGTTAGTACTGCTCAACCAACAGTTAGTACTGACAAGCCAAAAGTCAGTACTGACAAGCCAAAAGTTAGTACCGACAAGGATGATGAAGGTACTGCTGAAAGTGCTACTCCAACAATGACTTCAACACCTACTCCAATAGTTTTTGGTGTTGATGAGACTATTGCATAAGTTCTCATCACAATGAGTCAGAACAAGGTGAAATAGAAGGAAAAAAGAAAAAGGAGTTGAGATCGAAGATACTGAAGACACTGATAGACCAAGAACTAAAATTGAAAGGTCAATCTTAACATTAAAGCCTCTTCCTAAGATTGATCCAAAAGCTAAAGGCAAAAAGAAGATTGAAGAAGAAGATGAATCTGATACTGAATCAGAAGATATCACTGAAGCTGAAAAGAAGTTTAAAATGCTTGCTAATGATGAAGAGATAGCCAGAAAAGTTCAAGAGGAATGGGAAGCAGAAGAGAATAAGAAAAGGTTAGCTGAGGAAGAAGCTACTATGGCTGCATTCACCAATGAGTATGACTTTATTCAAGCAAGACTTAATGCTGACAAGATTCTTGCTGAGAAGCTTCAAGAAGAAGAGAGAGAAAAGTTTACCATTGAGCAAAGAGCCAAGTTTCTTCATGATACCATTGCTGCACAAAGAAGATTTCTTGCTCAACAAAGATCTGAGGCTATCAGAAACAAGCTTCCTACAAGAAATCAGCTGAGAAACCAAATGATGACATACTTGAAGCATGTAGGTGGATACAAACATGCTCAGCTGAACAAAAAGAAGTTTGAAGAAATACAAGTGATGTATGAAAAGGTAAAAAGGGAAAATGAAAGATTTATTCCAATTGGTTCTGCTGAGGATGATAAGTTGATTGAAAAGATGAACAAGAAAGCAGCTGGTATGGATAAAGAAGAAGTTGCTAAAGAACTTGAAAGCAGTAAGGTTGAAGGACCTAAGGAGAATATCAGGAAAAGATCAGGAAGGAGACTTAAGATGAAAGCTCCAAAGAGGTCAAAAAGGCAAAAGACTGATTCTGATCATGAAGAGGAGAATCAACTAAGAATCTTTCTAAAGATAGTTCCTGAAGAAGAAGAAAAGATTGATTATGAAATTCTAGGCACTAGGTATCCTATCATCAACTGGGAATCAAAATTTTATGATTATGGTCATTTTGGAAGAGAGTTGATTTACTACAGAGTTTTTAGAGCTGATGGAAGTTCAAGGTGGATCAAGACCTTTTCTGAGATGATTAAACTTTTTGATAGGATGGATCTGATTGAGATACATAGTCTAGTAATGAAAAGATTTGAAACAACACCTCCAGAAGGAATTGATCTACTTCTTTGGGGTGATTTGAGGACTATGTTTGAGTCAAAGGAAGATGATGAACTCTGGAAGAATCAAGAAGAGTGGAAGCTTCAGAGCTGGATATTCTATGAAAACTGTGGAGTTCATGTTTTGAGACTAGAAGATGGTACTGAGATCAACATGCTGGCAGAGAGAAGATATCCTCTTACTAAACACACACTTGAGAGGATGATGGATCTAAGATTGACAGCTGTATCTGATGATGATACTGTATTTGATTTGCTAAGGTTTATTGTGCAACAGATTGATGAGTTTGGAGGCCAAGATGGAAGTGAGAAGGATCTTTGAGTGTTGGTTTCAAAACCACACAACAAATGGTCATCAGTTCACCATGTTTAACAAACATAAGAACTGGCTAGTCCATAAGCAAACGGCTTGTGGTAAAGACTTCTCAAATCCGTTTATGGTTGACAATTTACCAAAAATTGTATGGTTCTCAACTCACCTTGCTTCATAGTAAAGAGTTGGCTAGTCCAGGATCAAACAGTTCCTGGTAAAGACTAATCAAATCTGTTGATAGCTGATAGTTTGCTAAAAACTATATGGTTATTAATGCACCATGTTATGGCAATGAAGCATTGACTAGTCCAAAAGCAAACGGCTTTTGGTAAAGACAAATCAAATCCGTTGATAGTTGATAGTTTACTCAAAACTATAAGGTTATCAATTCACCTTGTTGTTTACAATGAAGAATTGGCTATCCCAGAGCAAACGGCTACTGGTAAAGGAATATCAAATCCGTTAATGGCTGGTAGTTTGCCAAAAACTACAAAGCCAACTTATTGGATGTTGTTGTGTTGCTGAGAAGACATGTTGCTGATAAAGATGGATAGCTGAAGATGTCAAAATTATCAAAGATCAGATCAAGATTGGATAGAGTGTTTGGATACATCCTCCTGGTCTACAAGATGTTTACACTAAAGAAACATGAAGTTAAACAAGTTCAACAATCATGTTTAGGGGAGGATTGTTGGGAATTATGCATTCCTGAGTTAGTACCGTTAGTTATACTAGTTAGTACCACTAGTTGTAATTTGTACTAACAGTACAAAATGTTAGTACTGATCAGATAGTTAGTACCGTTAGTATAAAATAGTTAGTACCGTTTATAAGATATGCATGAGATATCTTAGGAAAGGATATGCATGGTCTTTATACGCATTTTGTAAAGCCCATTAGGGTTTCCTTGGTGTATAAAAGGAACCCTGGGCATAGTTAGTAGATATAGTTCTACACAGATCAATAGAGATCGATTAGCAATCATAGTCTTTGTAATCTGTAACCTAGGCAGATTCAAGTTATAATATAAAGTTCTTTTGTGATTCTTAATACTGTTCTTCTTAGCATTATTGATTAGTTCTCGTATAATCAATAGTGTTCATATCAGTGTTTCATTATTGTTGCTTTAGAATTATCTAAAGGAACAAACCCTTTACAAGCTAAAGGTTAAGATCTATTCAGTAAACGATCCAACAGTTTTCATAAGCTCTTGTTTAAACTGTTTTCATAAAGCAATAAAAAAATTGTTAAGCCATTAAGAAATTACATCAAAAAGTCACCCAAAAAAATACCACAGCTTACTTTTTTGGATGATAAGCCAAAAACGGATGGGTTTATGGACTTACCAGCTTATCATAAGATAAGCTGGAGCATTTGTAGATAAGCTCCTTAAGAGCATTTCTATCCTTGTTTTGTGCAAAGGATCAAGTAAGCCTTCATTTTCATTTCTAGCTTATTTACTATTCATTAGCTTATTTTACTGCTTATTTCTGCTTATTTTTTGCTTATTCATGTCATTTAATGCTTAACTTGCTTATTTTATAGTATTTGTTTCATTTGTTCAAGTATTTCCTAATCTGTCATATTTTAGCTTAAGTTGCTTATTTGATTTTGCTTGTTTCTAGTACTTATTTCTGGTTCAAAAAAGCTTAATCTTTCTAATGATTATCTGGTCTTAGCCTTTTGTTCTTTAGATTTCAGTTTTTGAAGTTTAAATTTGGTTTTAAGATTTTAAAGGGGTGTTTGGGTTAAGAAAGCAAAATGGGTCAAATTAGTTTAAAAATGTTTTGGGTCAGTGTGCCAACTTTAACAAGCCTTTTTTAAGTCATAATAATCTGTTTTTACAAGTTTTAATGTTTAAAAGCAAGTTTTAAAGTTTTATTTATAAGTTGTCTAAATCTGTGGTTTTGAGATCTATTATTAATTCTTTCTTCCTCCCTTCTTCTCTTACTTACTTATCATAGTTTGCCAAAGAGAAGAAGGGAGAAGAACAAATCGTTGATTCTTCTATATTATGAATGTCTTATCGAGTGTGATCTATCTCTTCCTCCTCAAGATCACAAATCTTCATTACATATATTTAGTGTTGTTGTGTAAATTGGATTGTGTGTCTATCCAAGTGTGTAAATTGTGTATTGGTATGATTTGAATTGTGTGTCAATCTAAGGGTATATATATATTGTGAGTGTGTAAAGACTTAGTGAAGTCTTAGATTGGTTCTAGCTAAGATTAGGACTCGACATCTAGCTTAGTGTCGGAAAAGAAAGTAAGCGACGTGTAAACGGTTTTCTCCACCTAAAAGGAGCTTGTTGACAAATATCGAGTGGAGTACTCGGGGAGTGGAGTAGGAACAAAGAGGTGCTTCATTGCCGAACCACTATAAATCTTGGTGTCTTGGTTTGATCGTTTCTTTCTCTATCTCTTTATTGTTATTGCTTACTTAGTTCATTATATTAGATATTTAGTTTTGATTCATATTGTTGATTGACTGACATATAACTCAAATCTAACAATTTTCTAAGCAAGTTTTTAAAACGGTAAATTAACCAGTAAACTATTCAACCCTCCCCCTTCTAGTTTCTTACAGAAGCTCTAGTGGATGCCATGGATGTTGATAATGGTTGATGAATAATGAAGAAAAAGGTGTATTTGAGATGATCATTTAAAGGGGATTTATGGGAAGGAAATGGTTTGAAAATGGAATGAGTTTGAACTAGTTTAAGTTATTCCAAATTATGTTTAAGCATTCTGGGCAAAGATAGCTGAGACTAAGTAAAAGAGGGTCAAAAAGCAGGAGAAATACTATTTTACCCGTGATTTGCTAGGGCGGTCCCCTTAATTAGGGGTCGGTCCCCTTAAAGATAAGGGGGCCGCCCGTTATGAATTAATGGGGCCGCCCTCTGCTGGTTTCTATTTTCACAGAAAAATTATTTTTCTCAGAATTTTTTGTAAGAGTATTTTTGTTTTGGTGGTTTATTTGCAGCAAGATCTATTGAGTTTTATGAGCACATTTAATCATATATTATGTAATAAACACATCAAACCATGAAACCAAAGTAGCATAAGTAGTTGATTAAATAAAACATCCAAAGGTTTAAATCATCATAGCAAATAAGCATCTAAAGATAACTAATAACCAAGTCTTTTTGAATAATCGGATAATACACACACTGTTGTTTAGAACATACACTAATCAAGTTAAAAATTGTCTTAATCTCATTTGCTATCTAGCAAATTTCTCTCATATGTCTTCACTTTTTCTTCTTGCTAAACACTCCTTTTAATGCCTTTCCAAATGACTTGAATCCTCCGCGCATCTCCTCATGCATTCGTTGCGTTTGGTTGAGCAAGGTGGTTTGTCATGCAAAGAGAGTTTCATCGGTTTGCTCGGAAGAGGAAGGCATATGGTAGTTTTGGTAGTCGAGTAGATTAAGAGAGTTAAGATAAGTGGTAGGAGATGGGGTACTAGCACGAGATGCACCATCATCCTCATCATCATCTCCTTGATGAGACGAAGATCCAAGGTTATGATGGGCGGAGGTTGAAGAGACGGAGTGACGAGCTTTTCCACGATCACTTCGGGGTCGATGGGTTTGTTTTAAAGCAAGTGGACGCATGACTCGTTCAACAACATCGTAAATGCCATGTCAAGATAAGGATACGTTTCCTTGACGTGTCGATAAAGACGAGTTAAAAACATGCCATATGGAAGATTTGCGGTTGGAATTGTAGGATCCCGTAATCACTTCACTTCATATAACGAACCACGAATCGAACTAGAAAAGAGAAAGGAGGTGAGTTGTTTTAGAGAGAGAAAGAAGAGAGAGAGAGAGAGATGAGAGAAAAGAGAAATGGAATTATTTCTTAGATATTTTGAACAACTTACTTTTCCAAGTGGAAAAGTTCATTTATATACCGACACTTAAAAAAGTGACGAGCGGGTATTTAAATGGACCCGGGCTCGGGGTTTTTTTGCTTGGGTTAAACCCGAAAATATACAATATTAGATTAACCTATCGAGACCCGATTCCAGATATTATCCTATTACTACATTTCTAATTTAAAGACCGAAGCTCCATCGTAGAGTGACCGAACTTCCTTGTTCAACTCAATAAATTGAGGCTAAACAATCTCCCGAAGTGAGGTCTTTATACACCGGGAACGAGCTTCCTTTATTGACTCAATAAAATTAAGGCTAACAATTCCCTGAAGTGGAGTTCATTGTTGACACTCCTTCATGGATCAGTGAGATTGCTTTGGTCGTTTATGCTCGAGTGTTCTTGGTTCTTTGTCTTCGTTGGTAAGCTGATTCCTCATGCTTTGAGATCGAGCTAAGCATCTTGCGATTCTTGTGTTTTGACCACATGCTCATACTATTGCATTATCTTGAAAGCTTTATTTCAGAGTTTGCGGAAGTCTTTGTCTTTAAATCTTGAGCTTTCTAGATAGATGTCTTCGTAGATTGAGCATTTGAATGGGATTGAGGTTGCCGTTACCACCGTTTGACCTGCAGGTTTACGGTTTTGTGATATAAACGAGAAAAATTGATTTGAAAATCAATCGAGTGTCACTCGTTAAAGAGGTTTTTGTAACACATCGAGAGTGTTATGTTTTTATCAATAATTCAATCACAACGTCAAATCATTTACTGGAACCAAATCGACCATTCCAGTTGTCACAAGTTTGATTCATATAGAATCTCGCATGTCACCTACCAAGAGCTTGTTTGATGCTGGCTCAAGCAGGATGTTCTGGCAAATATCACAATGATATTGCGTAGGACTCTTGTCAACAGCTTGTGAACTTGATGATGTTCAACAAGTGTTGAATGGAATGTGTCCTAACGAGATTTTTTTGATCTTTTGGCTCTAGACTCGATTAGTGCATTTTGGTTTTAGTACTCAGGAGCGCTGGAGTTAATTGACACTATTCAATATCAACAATCTCGGAGTGAGATGTCAATAGATAACGTGTGTATCTCCGTGACAAATGAGACAAGTTTCTGTTGAGAGAAACCCGAATGGCTGAGAAGGGTTGTGCATTGCATCACTGGGTCCATGATGTCGTTTTCAATGTCAGCAATCAACTTGTGATTCTGACAGCATATGTATTGACCCGGTTTTCTCGCTAAGTTTGGGTAGAGTGGCTTCTTTCTTTAGTCCTTTATCCATACATTTATTTTCATTCGTCAACGCCTTCAACGCTTACCAGGGACGTCATTACTAAACACGTGTTGTGATTGTTCCAGTGTTAAGCTCTATCTTAGTTGGCATAATTCCATATACATTAATTCCAATCATACCTTAGGACTGCTATTTCTACTTTGGGATTCTTCTTGGGTGATCTCCGGTTTGGTTGGATCTAGGATTGATTCATAACTAACCACACTTTTGACTTCAGAATCGTCGTGAAAATAATATGTTGTGAGTTATAAGATCAACCTTAAAACCTTTTCTTACTGTTCAGCACATTATGTCGAATAGTCATATTTTAATTACTTTTCTCCCCTTATTTTAATAATAAACACTTAGTTTTGAATACCTTGTGAGTTAAAATATGTCTTGAAAAATCTGTGGCGAGAAAATATAGTCAGATGAATGGTTTGAACATTTTGATATGTTTTTGAATACATAAGAGATGGGCGTTGATGATGTTAGCCAAGAACATTAAAACTTTGTTTTTAGAAAAAATCTCACCCTAAAAAAATAGGCCAATTGAGAATTTGTTGTCTTTTTGAAAACATTGTGAGGGATGGGAGTGTTGAAACACAATTTTGAAAGATTATTGATTTGTCATCGAGAAATTCTTGATAATAATTTGTGTTCAAACTTTTTGAAAAAACCTGATGTTTGAGGACTTCTTTCTAACGCCAAGGGTAGGGCCACGGAAGCGTACTACTATCTTGTTCTTGAGCTAAAACATTGATGTTCTTGTAAGAAACAACTCAAGACGAGCTAACGTATATTTTCTCGTTGTGTGGGATAAGTTATAAACCTATCTTTATTTGAAGTCCGGGTTATGTATTGTTATTTGCCACATAAGCCATTTAGAAAATTTGAAATGGACATGTTTTGAAACTATTTGCAAACTCTCGCTCGACACTCATTTACACACCCGTGTCATAAGATAATCGACATTTCTAAGCACGTAATTGTTATTCGGTTCCAAGGAGACATGTCGAGAAGAATCTTTTTGGAAATTTTCTGTTTTTCTGATTTTGTATTTATTTACCTGTTGTCCTCAGCATTGCTATATGATGGTGGAATAGTAATTCCAACTCTTGTCGTGATGTAGCTGTCTTGACTGCTAGAGGAACAACTTTTGGAACCAGCTTTGAACTTGACGGTTCATTGCTGTGGTCGTGAATTTCGAGTTCTGAACGGTTATGATCAGAAGTTCATTGATGAAGAACGAGGCTGAAACTGATGTGAACAGACGTCATCTCCATGAAGACCGAGGCTTGATCTGCTGCGATCAAACGTCTTTTGAACATTGAGGAACGGGGCCTGAAGTGTTATTTTCAGCAGACGCCATTTGACATTGACGACCGAGGCTTGAACTGCTGTGTTCAAACGTCATTTGAACATTGAGGAACGGGGCCTGAAGTGTTATTTTCAGCAGACGCCATTTGTCGTTGTGGTGCGAGGTCTGAACTGTTGTGATCAGACATCATTTCTTTGATTTCATCAAACTTGATATGAATGGACTCAACTATTAAGCGTGTTCTCTTGTTGTAAACACGATATCCCTTCGACTGAGTAGAATATCCCACCATGACACATGGATCCCCTTTTTCTTTCATCTTATCCAGATTTTCCCCATCTCTAGTTATGTAACAAATGCAACCAAAGATGTGAAGATGTTTTATTGAAGGTTTCCTATCATTAATGAGGTGATATGCCGTCTTTCCATGAGTCGAGATGATGATTGATCTGTTTTGAGTATAGCATGCGGTTGCAACTGCTTCAGCCCAAAATGATAATGGAAGCTTAGAAGCTGAAAGCATCGTTCGAGCAGCCTCAACAAGAGTGCGGTTTCGTCTTTCGACAACGCCATTCTGTTCAGGTGTTCGAGGAGTGGAAGTCTGATGTTCAATGCCTTCTTCTTTGAAATAAGCATGGAGTGTCTTGTTCAAGAACTCTGTGCCTCTGTCAGTACGGACAGTAATTACTTGAGCTTGAAGATTGCGTTGAATCATCGTGGGAAAGTCTTGAGAACCTTTCTGGGTGTTTATCCTTGGATCGTAGAAAAAGAGTCCAAGTGTATCTTGAATAGTCATCAACAATCACCAGAATATATTTCTTCCCATTTATGCTTGCAACCCGCATTGGACCACACAAGTCCATGTGAAGCAAATTCTAGCCCTTCTTTGGGAACTTGAATAACTTTTGACTTAAATGAGCTTCTTTTTGCTTTACTCATTTCACAAGACGAACAAAGTTGATCCTTGACATATTTCAACTTAGGTAAGCCTGTCACAATATCTTTCTTTGAGAGTAAGGTGATGTAATCAAAGTTAAGATGAGAAAGTCTTCGATGCCATAACCATGCTTGAGTTGGTGAAGCTTTAGCCATGAAACAGATTGGAGTTGATGAAGTTGTTTCTTGAAGAGATATTGTGTAGAGATCAGATCCACGATTACCAGTTAGTAAATCATTTCCCTGAAGATCTCTCACAAAACAAGTAGATTTCCGAAAACGCAACCTCCAAATCTGCATCACAGAATTGACCAACGAGAATAGATTGTGATTCGAGGCCTTACGACGTAATAAAACCCGTTTGATCGTGGGGACATTTCCTTGATTCAGATCTCCATAACCAAGAATTGGAGCAAATTGATCATTTCCAAAACGAACAATACCCAGAAATTTCTCCACAAAATTACACAACAGCTTGAGATTGCCCGTCATGTGCTTTGTGCATCCAGAGTCAACAATGAATAGGATGAGTTGCACATCTGTCAAGACGCATTACGAGGACGATGGAATCATTGGACAAATTGGATCCTTAAGGAATTTGTATATCTTCAAGTCATTAGTAATCCTAGAGAACAATGTTATAGTGGGTCTTAATACTTGTTGATACACGTCTTTCCTGATTTTAGGCATCCATATCTTTTGGTCCTAGGGTTTTTGTGTCCTTTTATAGCCTTGATGGACTCTCTTAGCTATCCACCATTTCCATCCTGATTTGTATTATCATACAACTCACTTATGGTAACTCTTGGATTCTAAAAGGGTATCTGATGAATGTTTTCTTATGGGGTGTTGCACAGATTTTGTGCGCTTTTCTCTTGGGTTTTCTAGCATATTAGCTCTGCCCTTAGGCTTCTTTAGTTCTAGCGTTCACTCCTGTCTTTCAAGTATCTTGAAAAACAGCATCTGATTAGAAATTACACACACATTTTTCATTATTCAGCACAACCAAGCATTCAACATATCGGTTCTGGAATTTGAACTGTCATTACACGCAGTTACAGACTTTGTTTTCTTAGAAATACTAGAAATCCTATGATGGTCTTCTACTTCCTTCTTTTTAAACTTTACTTGACTATTGTTTGGCACGACCTTATCTTTAACTTGATAGCACTTAAGCTGTGGTCTGCTAACACTAGTAGTGTGATTTACTCCTGAAGATTTAGACACGTGAGGATTAGTATTCCTAGAAGCATGAGGCAACTGCGGTTCTCTGTTTTGTGTTGTGGTAGTGGCAATTCTATACATTCCTGGTTTAAGCACATTCGAGTGTATTTCTGCTTGTTTTCTATTCTGAGGCAAATTCTGTTGAGTGACTTGTTTAAACAAACCATCCGACACATTAGTTTTATTAACCGACTGTTTCGTTTGAAAACTTCTCATTTCAGGAAGAAATTTGAAAAAGGAGTCGGTTTCCTATAATGGATGGTTTGAAATCCGTTAAGCATTTTGGTTGTCGTACAACAGATGGTTTATCAAATGAGTTTCCACGACTTTCTTTTTGTTACCAGAATGAGTTTCTTTTACTAAATTTATCACCATGTTCTTATCTTGCATTTTGTGCTTTCAAATCTTGTATTTCATGATATTGTCACGTTCTTTTCGAACTCATTTTGAAGCATGTTCTGGCAAAATGGGGTATTTTTCATCTGTTCTTTACAATGTTGTAAAGGAAGTTCAAGAGAATATCGAGTGTTTTCAAATTTAGCAAAAATCTTAACAGTTATTTATGAACTTCGTTATTAACAGATTTAGTTTGTTTTGACAGCTTTTGTGCAAGACATTCACATTCTTTGACTTTATGAAGATACATGCATTGCAATTCAGTATGAGCATTTAATTCAGACAAAGAATGCAAATTGAAACATATAACATCTTTAGACATACACTCTTCAAGAAGTAGATCATACAATTGAAAAATCAGCCTTCTCAGATTCAAGTTCGTAATCTCTTTTTCAAGGGATTTTATCGTACATCAAAATTCTTCATGCATTTCCGTTTTAAGTTCATGTTCAAAACGAAAGCTATCATTTTGTGATTTTATGGAAAGAGGCATTAGAAAGGTTTTTATCAAAAGTTCCATATCATGAGCAGTTGGCACCCGAAAATAATCACTAGTATGTTTAAACCAAGTTTGATCAACAATTTCCCTAAATTGATTGATGTTAAATGTCATTTCGTTAAAAACTTGTCTACTTTACAATGGGATTTGAAACGGGTAGAAAGGCACGTTTTTAAGCAATGTTTGGTTTCTGTTCTAACAAACGGTTTTTCTCATTGTCTTCCTAACTTCGTTTGCGGTTCCATAACTGATAAAGATTCTTCCGAGTGAGGGTCCTTTAAAAATTTCCTAATGACTATTTGATTAGTGTATCATTATGGTTTACTTTGTCTTTATTTCCAATTTTGATCTACTTCGTATCAAGAGTCATGGTCTCTTCCCTATCAGGGGAAAATCTGTTTGCAGGATCAAAAGTATCAAATGGGATCTCATACAAACATGGTTTTTCAGATTGAGCTTTCTTGAGGTACCTAGGATTGGCAAAGGTTAGTCTACATGATATGTCGCACATTTGGTTGCTAATATGAATGGTCTGAATTCCGATGATTACGAGTATAAACAATTTCGTTCAAAATACTTTAACTGTTCTGTTCCATTTCATTCATCTTGTCAATATCTTTTTCTTCTTTACCTTTAAAATCCGAAATGTCACTTTGTATTCTCTTTGAGATAATACTTCTAGTTGTGACTTAGTTAAAAGGATCTTTTTGACTAAAATCATTCGTGGTTTCTGAATATCAAGAACTGAAATGTCTAGGGCTTTGGCATTTACAGCTTCTTTAATTTCAATGTTCTTTTATAAGCTAATTTGTCCTAGAGTTTCTTTTAACTTTGTTTGAAGAATCTCATAATCAAATCGTCACGGTATTAAAGGTTTGTACTTCTTAAAAACGCATCTGTTTGTTCTGAAGTGCAATCAGACAACTATCCCTGACAAATAATAGCCTCCCCAGAGCATTTTGGTTTCTTCAAGGTTAGTTTTGCTTTTCTAATTTTGAGTCAATGATGCGTTTGCTTTCTTTAATTGACTTTAAAATCTTTTTGTTTCTCCGTATCCTGAGTTAATTAGCAATTTAAATTAGCAAGCGCACACGGCTCATCAACACATTTCCGCAGCATTTTGGATCAACCTGGATTATCAATTTGTACCGAAATTGATGAATCTGGTAGTGACATTGCTATCATTTTCTTCAAAATCATATGGTGTCGTTTAATGGATTCGGGTTGCTCAGAATGTCGTCTACTTTGTCATACACTATTATTTCATCTTGTTTTTGTATCCTGTTCCAATGGCTCGACTGTTGAACTGGATTCTTCAGGTGTAGGGACCTCCTGAATCTTTGCCATGTAGCTCGTAATGTGCTTCTAAGTTCTGTTCTTCAAGCTCTTCATATCGGTCTCTAGCCATGGCTTGACTAGCTCTGAAGAGGAACCACCTTGTTCTGCTGTTTGCACATCCATCATCTTTTCCTTATGATTACGCGTAGTCTTTATCCCGCTTTGGCTTCTGCATCCTTTTGCATTGTGCACATATTCCCTTGCAGTTAAAGCGCTGTACCTGTCTGTTGCCACTACATGACTGCCTAATGTTTTCCCTAGCCCAGCAACTGTTTTTGTCCTTTGATTCCACATGCCTTGACTGATTGTCTTGTTATACCTTGGTGTGGACTCTTTAGTCTATGTTCCTGGAGTTTAAAAAAAGTTTGGTAGGTTGTGTTGGTTAGGTTTGTTGGCTTCTTGAAATACTTTGCAAGGGTGCCAATATTCTTTTTGCTTTTCATGTCCCTCTGCGCTTGTTCAGGATCATGTCTTCTTCAGAGGACAGGACTCTAGATTGAGGTGTAATTGTTTGGCGACCTCTTTGGCCTTTGGTCTGGTAGATTCACTTTGTCTTGTGGAAGATGATGTTGCATTTGATCCTTTGAGGTTTTGTGTGCTTGATGAAAGGTATTGAATATGGTTGAGCAGCCGCAAGAAGTGCTAATGGATTTGCACTTTTGGCTATTCTCTCAGCACGAATATCATTAACCTCCTTCTGAAACTGCTTGAGAATGTCAAATAGTCTGTGATATGAGATGGTGTCTATTTTTTCTGATTGCTTGACAAGCGTCACAAACCTTGACCATTCTGGTTGAAGCTGTTGAAGAAATTGAACATTCACTTGCATTAGTGTAACTTGCTCGTTGGTTCCTTGTCAAACTCATTCATCATTTGGTAAACCGTGAGTAATACGACTCCATGGGATTCTCCCATCTCGAGATGTAATCTTCCAAATTCACAGATCAGTTCGGTTTTACATCTTGTACGTTCAACGATTACCTGTTTTAGTCCTTTCAATGGCTATCTACATTTCATTTGCCAGTGTTGCCTGCTCATCAACAGATGAATAGTATTTCATCTCCAATACCTGTTAAAAAGCAAGAAAATTGCTTCCTTTTCGATGGTAAGTGTTCTTGTTCTCTGGAGTCATGTTAATCTGTTTCTATTGCTGTATGTTGTTGAACTGTAGGACGACCTTCAGCTTCTGGAACAGCTTGAATAAGTACACTTGTTGGCACGTAGGGACCATTTAGTATGCATTTTTTCAGTCCCTCACCATTATTTTTTGTGTCAATGTACCGTAGAAAACGTGATCTCCACTGTGAATATCTTCCTGGTCCAAGCATTGGTGGACGATCTTTCGAACCAGCTGCCATGATATTATTATGCATTTGACTATCTGTTGAGGATGTACTGACTGGATAGACATGTTGATATGAAATGGCTATTAAACTATGAAAGTTGTGAAAGTTATTAGATCTTAATGTGGGATTATGATGTGATTGATGTTGTTGTTGTGGTTATGTATGCAATTCTCGTTCACGGGATTTTACACGTCTATGATTAAAACCGATAAATGATTTAACGGGATTTTACAAAATCAATAGAAAACCGTGAATGAATAATCGTTGGTAGTTAATGGTTTGTTTGTTGTGAATGATTTGTGCAGTTTAAGTCCTTCTCGATGGTTTTGGTTTGTTTGGAATTCGGCGCAGTTGGATTATGAAAAAAATTATTTTTACCCTATTACCAAAATCTAAATTTGGTGTAAAAATAAGCTAAAAATGCTATAGAAATTTTTTTTATTTACTAATTTTCCCAATAAAAGTGTCGCCTAAAAGGTGTTTGAGTATTATGGACTGAAAATTTTTACGAATATTACCAAAATTTGAATTTGATGTAAAAAAAATTAGTTATAAAGGTATATAAAAAATTACATATTACTCAACTTTTTCGGTAAAAAAGTGTCGCTAAAAAAAGGTGTCGTCTGGATACTTTTTTTTTTAATCAAACCGCTGCTAGTGTAAGCAAACCGCCGTGTAATAGAATAATCAAACCGCTGCTTCTTTTGACAACTCGCTGCCCTAATAAAATACACAAACCGCTGTTTGGTAACTCGCTGTTTAGCAACTCGCCGTTTAGCAACTCGCTGTTTAGCAACTCGCCGTCTGCA
Source organism: Tanacetum coccineum (assembly GCA_026074375.1). Taxonomy (NCBI): domain Eukaryota; kingdom Viridiplantae; phylum Streptophyta; class Magnoliopsida; order Asterales; family Asteraceae; genus Tanacetum; species Tanacetum coccineum. The sequence goes on along the minus strand of BQNB010069414.1, from coordinate 15,292 downwards.
TTAAAATAAGCAAACCGCTGCTAAACCTATTGACAACTCGCCGGCTATGTGAGCAACTCGCCTTTGACCAGCAACTCGCCTTTGACTTTTTCCTAAAAACGTGGATCTTGTCCCTTATCTTACCAAACCGCCATGATGAACACCAAGCTCGATTTTTGCATATTCATTCCAAATGAGCTTATTTCCCACGAAATAAAGCTTTACCATGTAATAGGAACCAAACCTTATAAGCGTAAACTTACAACAACATGTATTTCCTTGTGGATCTTCATGAACGAAGCAACTCTCTCGACGAAAAAACCTCAACTAAATTCGAAACTTTGTAGCTTTGTTATCGATCTTGAGCTTGGTATTCACTTGGAATGGTAACAATACACCTTTTTTTAAACACATGTAGGGCTAAGATGAAAAACACGATTAACCAACAAAGTTAGCCAATTTTTTTTTGAGCGTGAGGTATTTAGAACACAAATAAGACACGAATTTGATATATAACCACACAAATCAAACACGAATCCACCCTTGAAGCTCTGATGCCAATTGTAGGATCCCGTAATCACTTCACTTCATATAACGAACCACGAATCGAACTAGAAAAGAGAAAGGAGGTGAGTTGTTTTAGAGAGAGAAAGAAGAGAGAGAGAGAGAGATGAGAGAAAAGAGAAATGGAATTATTTCTTAGATATTTTGAACAACTTACTTTTCCAAGTGGAAAAGTTCCTTATATACCCCGACACTTAAAAGTGACGAGCGGGATATTTAACTAGGACCCGGGCTCGGGTTTTGCTTGGGATTAAACCCGAAACATATACAATATTAGATTAACTATCGAGCCCGATTCCCGATATTATCCTATTACAACATTAACTAATTAAAGACCGAAGTTCCATCGTAGAGTGACCGAACTTCCTTGTTCGACTCAATAAATTGAGGCTAACAGTAGCTTTGGCACATTCGATTCTTTTAACAAAGAAACAAGCAAGATTGTATTGTTCTTCGGCAACAACACAATACAACATGTGAACAAGACAAACGGGGAGACGGTCCTGATATCCTCTTAGTCCGAATACATTCTCTCAAATGAGTTCTTCCCATTGCTTCATGTCGGGGCTTAGTTCTTTGGTGAGAATTTGATTTGGATTGAGAGCGACCGTTTGACTTTTAATAGTACGGTTCTTCCACGACAGTTCAATTCAAAGAGGCGACGAATGTCGTCAGGAGTCGGAAGATCGGTGCAATATGGTCCCTCGGTTTCTTGAGAATATTCAAGAGATGCAAGTCCTCTCGTTTGTAAAAATGGCTTGACCATTGTATGAAATTTTGAGGATTTGACGAATTGAAGCGAGAGTAAGAGTTATGAATTCGTGTTGAATCATAAAAGAGATGACAAGATAGCCATATTCATCGGTTTGTACCGTGACTTGACTATAGAAGTCTAGAATGAATCTTGGAACAATCGGTTCGTTGATTTGAAAGAGACAATTGAAGCGAATGTTAGTAAAGAGACGCTCGATGTTGTTGGATTTATAGTAGGCTTGATCAACAACACGACCTTCGTGAATGTTGCGGTTTTCAATAGGTTTGTAGAATTGGGCAATGGTAGGGGAGATGCCGGGAATTTTGGATACTTTTGGTATGTAGGATTTGGTGAGAGATATATCGGTTGTAGTAGCTTTCGGCATTTTGTCACCTAAACAAGTTATCCACAACATAAGATGTTACAAAAAAAATATAATAAGTAAAATGAAATTTTGAAAAATGACAAATGTGGGACAAGGATTACTTCGACTCTAAAAATAAAAACCTAAGAAGTGATCCATATGTTCCTTAATTTATTTTTTGACTTAATCTAGGATGTCGAAGAATATATATTAGTTATATATTTCAACATCAAGATAATGACCCAAACACTCCCTTATTAATATAAAATTTGTTTAAGCTTGTCGAAAACTATACGTTAAGTATATATTTTGTTGACAAGTATAAGTTTATTATTTTTGACTTTGACAAAGGTTAAATAGTGTTTGTTTTGACTCAAAAACATGTTTTAAAATGTTAAACCAAACGCCCCTTTATTTTATACCTTTCATAAAATGTATCAATATATATATGAATTATATATTTTGATGACTTATACAAGTTAGTTAAGTGTTTATACGAGTGACAAAACTATAGTGATGGTCATTTCGACTCTAAAAATTGATCCTAAGAAACGAACCAAACACTCCTTTATTTTTATAAAATATTACTCATTGATTTGAAAAATATATACATATGTTTAGATAATCAATACTTGATTATTTTTAACATGTTTTGGCATTAATCGACAATGTGTAAGTTTAGAAATGCATATATGCGAAAGTTCGGCCGTATGTTCATAAGCATACATGTTCTTAATTTTTTTTTGACTCAATAAGTGTTTTGATTCAATCCTATCAAGGTTGTAGTGTTCCTATGACTACGGGTATCATTGTAGTTATGGAATTCCTAGACCAAAATAAAAAGTATGAAAATAATGAAGAACACCCAATTTTGATTAAGAGCAAAATTGGATGAAATCAAATGAAAAGAATGATGGAAAACTTACAATAGATGTTGTTGATTGTCTTGTTAGTGAAAGCCCTTTGCGAATTTTGGTTAATTAGGCGATTTGAAGATTGGTTTTTTTTTGAAGGTTTTTGGCTATGGTGTTCGTTCACAGTGGGTAGGAGAAGATGAGGAATGAAAAAATAATGTGTTTGGCATAAAGATTTGTCTGTAAGGGGGTGTTTGTTTTTCCAGATAGGCGGTCCTCTTAATTAATTAAGGGGGCCGCCCACTTTACACTGCCGGTCCCCTTAATTTTAAAGGGCCGCCCTCTGAAAATTTTTTTTCTTCAAACTTTGACCTGTTTTGTGAGAATGAGTATTGACATTTTTTAATTAACTGAGGTGATTTGAGGTGAGACGAGAATGAATAGCGAAGATAATAAAATAATAAGACGTAGTTGAAGATTTCAACAAGTTGATTCTAATAGACGTAGATGATGGTTGACACGGATCCGAGGCGATCGTCAAGGTTGAAGGGAGTTTGTTCATCCATAGTGTGTCTATGATCTTTGCTCGACTAATCCTACTTCTATGTTAATTGTTAACCACTAGCTTGCTCTTCTTCATCTACGTGAGATTGCTACGTGGTCATAGAAGATTTCCATTTTGTAGATGTATGACTATAATCTATACGAAAGAACAGTTCATAGTGAACTAATCTCTTCAAAGCTAGAGAACCAACAAATGGTATCTCTAGAGACTACACTATTTTCTAAGAACTTCATGGATAATCCTATGTGAAAGAATGTTCCAAATAACAAATTATTTTAAAAACTAAAAAAGCCAAAAAACATTGCCCATTTTCTAGTGACTACCATATTTCTACCTATCACTAATACTAAGTAATATCATATACAATCTATAATTTACGTAATTAGAGGAGGGTTTGAGAAGTACCTTAGTTTTCAAGAGAACTTACTTTAATATTCTTCAAGGTATCAAGCTTGAAGGATGAGTATTATGGCAATCCCATATGAGGTTCTCCAATTTGTTTGTCGAAAGCCAAGGATGCACCTTGTAGATGATTAACTCGAAAGATATGATGATTTAGCCATTTGGTCCCCATCGTTTCATGGGTCTAAAGTTATTGTTTTCGAACATGTTTTGCATTTGATTCAGACACATGAAAGGTGAACATCTTTCACATTGAGTAAAGCTTGGTTGGTGTGGATGATTCCACATTGTGTGATTAGTGTTTTTGGGGTTTTGGGAATAATTTTGGTCTAACTTGTCTCTTTCCTAGGTTGAGGTATTTTGGAAGAGGATCGTGAGTTTTTCTTTATTCTCGGAGGAAGGTTGTTTTAGACCTCTGAGGGTTTAGTTAATCCGACTCTGAGTTTTAAGGAATTTTTGTAAAAAAGTTTTATCATCTTCATTCACTAGCAATCGGAATTTGAGTATTGTTTATAAAGTATAAATTTTTGGTTTTGAGTTTGGGTTTGATTCTATTATTTTCTTTCGACTAGAACTTCTTGAGCTCTTACAAAATTTACTTGTTTGGTTTCACTAGGTGACCCTTTGGTAAAATTAAATCCTAAAGCGGATTTATCTCCGAAAGGTTTTTGAGAACTTATTATTTTCTTAAGTGAGTGACTACTATCATTAAATTGATTTAGCCTAGATATTTCTTTTCTAAGCTTCTCATTTTCAAACTTAAGGTCTTGACGTAATTTGCATTCTTTATTTACTTCCTTACCTTTTTCTTACCTAGATAATTTATCTTTTAATTTTAGTGCTTCATTCTCTAATTCTATTTTAGCTTGTTTTAGAATTTTATTTTTAGCCATGATTTTTAGTCCTATTTTGCAGTCATGTCACTGACTCTGAATAGTTCAGCAAGTATGATAGAACGTAGACATCGCCATGAGCCTGTAATGACGACTCAAGACTAATGGACTTGCAATATGGTAGACGCATCCGCTAATCGAATTCGATCGATACACCTGTGTCTGGATTTGCAAAGAAAAATATCAATTCACTTCAAGAGAAGGCCTGTAAGTGTGTGAGCCCAGGGTAGTAGAGACTATTATCGATACTTGACAGTCAAGAAGTACTGCGGTCAAAATTGGTATCATTAATGGAAAATCGCACTTTACGCGCTGCTGGTCGTGCAGATACCCTATATATTATGCCCGTGCCTCCGGCAGACGTCCACTGCGTTAATACATGCATCATGTTCTGAGAATGATGTTCATGAAACTAGATCAAGAAGTAGTCCAGAATCTTGAAAATTGGTCAGACATTCTTCTGAATGTAGAAATGATTTGGTAGGTGTGCTCCAGCCCGAAGACTCACTCTTTTCTGCCTGAAATCCTCGTCGCCATCTGACTCCCCCTTGCAGTAATCCTCTACCGTCTTAAGACTCACATCACTCTCCTTGAATATCACCCCCTCTCCTGTCTCCCCCTGCGTCCCACTAAGCGCGCCTCCACACTCTCCTTACCTCTCCCCCTTCTGCCGACCCACCCTCCTCCGTTTTTTCCTCTCTCTTTCATAGTGGCTTTTGTCTTAAGCAATCGTTCATCTCCTTTCTGAAGGAATTTCTTGAGTCTCTTACTGGCAAATGGGGCGTTTTTATTCTTCATCTGAACTATCACGAGGTTGAGCTCTATTCATCATCACTAAGATTCCTTTTCTAATCTTCAGGCAATAGTTCTACTTTGTCTCTCTTTTGCTTTTTTGACGGTTTTTTTTTGGAATCTTTCTTTAATTACTTCTTCATAAAGCTTCACTTTTCCAATGAGTTCATCAAGTGATGAGTTGGTTAGATTCTTTGATTCTTCAATCGCCATGTTTTTCTTCGCGCGCCATTTCCCTCGCGATTCCGCTACTCGCGCCCCCTAAGGAAATTTATTACCCTTGATGACGTGATTTAAATTTAACAAAGTTATCCCAAAATTCTTTGTGTTTGACACATATAAATTCGTTCCATATTCTTTACGTTGGTTAAGTTAAAAACATTATTAATTTCCATTTTTAAGCTTTATTATTTTTAGCAAGGTTTTCTTTTTAAGATCATCGTTTTGTTTATGAAAATGGTATCAAATTTCATCCTTTTTAGTTATGGGGTTATTTTGAATAGGTGGAAAATCACCATGAGTAATAACATGCCAAAGATCTAGATAATTTAATTTCACATAAGTTTCGAATCTATTTTTCCAACAAATAAATCCATCGCTTTCAAATAGTGGTGGTCTTTGCATAGATTGTCATTCTAAATATTTTTCCAATTCCATAGATCAATTTAAGTTTTAAAATACAATTTATTTTAAAAATCTTGTTTGACGTGGCTCTTGATACCAATTGTGAAAAACTAGAAGGGGGTTGAATAGTTTACCGCTTTTTAATTTAATGTTTATGTTTGTTTATAAAAACTTAGATTTGACTTTTTGTGAATTCAATACTTGCACAATATGAATAATATAAATAAGTAAGAACAAATAAAGGAAATTAAGAGATAAGAGTTACAAAGGACCAAACAACAAACAAGGATTTATAGTGGTTCGGTTACGAAGCACCTCTTCGCCCTACTCCACTCCTCGAGCACCTAACTCAAGAGTTTTCTTCACTATGTCAACAAACTCCCTTATGGCGGAGAAAACCGTACACAACTTTCGCTTATATCAATTTCCGACACTAAGCTAGATGTCGAGTTCTAATCATTAGCTTTAGAACCAAATCTATCACGGCTTCACAAACTTCTTACAACTTTCAGATCTTCACAACACAACATCACAAACTACTCTACTTCTTCACGCCTTTAGTATTCTTCACCACATACTTCACTACTTCACTTTTACTTCTCACACCTAACTATCACAACTTGTATGATCAATAAGATTCTAATCTATACTTACCAACAATCACTATAGATATATCTATTACAACAACTTTAACAAGATTTACCAAATGATTTACAAGTTATGATATGGAAGTTGAAACAAAGATTGCAATATACACTTGAGGTGTAATACTTCTTCACTTGTGATGGAAGTACTCTTCTCTGCCCTGAGGAATTGTGCTTGGTATCACTTGGAACTAACTTTATGATTAATGATCAAAGGATTTTAATGAGATGTGTGGGTTGTTTTTTATCAGAAAGAATGAGTGCAAAAGGTGAGAAAATAGTGGGGAATAGTCCAGTATTTATAGGACATTCTGGAGGAGCGTCTACCTATGGGCGGTCCCCTTAAAGATAAGGGGGCCGCCCGTGTATTTAAGGGGGCCGCCCTAGACTAGGCGCTCCCCAGTTTGTCCTTTTGTGTAGGGGAATTTTCTGGAACTTTTTAGCCGTTTTAGGTCTGAAAATTTGAATTTCAAAATGTTTATTTTGAATAAAACATTTCTTTTAATTGTAGAAAATGTTTTTGTTGGTTTATAAAAACTTGCGCGCGCTACAACATTTTATAAAGTAAGAGGTTGAATAAAAAATTTTCTTTGATCATAAAATGCATTTAAGCAATTTATTTATTTCATTATCCTTTAACGTGATATAATTTTTGAAATGAAAATTTACTACTAATTACTTTTGTTTACGTTTAATTTTACATTGAACGTTTTTATATTTTGTGATTATCAAAACCTAAAGATGTGAAAAATATTAATAATGTTTTTAGGCATTATTTCCATCAACATGTAGGATGATCCTTAGTCCATCTACCAAGTGATTCGAATGGAGTGTGGATTGGTCTGACATTAGATGATGATCCCTGAGAAGTCAAGTCTTCATGAAGAGATTCGTGAAGTGGATCATCATGAAAATATGGTGTTTTTGATGATTCTTCAAAACCTTGGAATTAATTAGCAGGAATGTTCTTGTTTCTTTTGGTTGTAGGGGATATTGTTAATGGGGCTATCTTGGTCAATTGACATCGTCACAGAGTGAATCAGCTAAATTAACAGCTCTTGGTGCAGCAGCGACTGGAACTGGAGAGACATTAATAGTTAGAGGATTAAAGTATTCATCGAACATAGGTTGGAACAAACGATCCCAATAATCTCTTGGTGGTGCATTACAAGGTTTTTGAGGCATAGAGTTTGGAACGAGTCCTGAACTGGATGTTGCAGGAGTCAAAAATTGAAGTCCGGGTCCTGAACTGAGTTGTTCAGAAGCCATAGCTGTCAGCTCATCAAAATTGACATGGATAGTTTCAATGATTTTTTAGGTACATCAGTTGTAGATACATTAAGCTTTCTTCTTAGGTGCATATCCAATAAAAATGCCTATATCAGCTTTAGCTTGGTAATTCCAAAATCCTCATTATATTGTTTGGATAACAAAGTCCACCAAAGACCATGAGGTATATAGATAGGTTTTTGTCATGTAAGACTAATAAGGTTTTTTCCTGGTGACGGATGTATAGGGGATCCGGTTTGGGTGTAACATGTGGCAGCGACTGCCTCGCCCATAGAAATAAAGGATCTTTTGCATAGATTAACATTGTTCGAGCGGCTTTAACAAGAGTATGATTTCGCCTTTCAACGACACCGTTTTGTTATGGAGATCGCACAACTGATGTTTCATGAGAGATACCAACACTCTCATAATAGCTACGTAAAGTTTGATTGATAAAATCAGGTTCAATTTATTCTGTTACGGAATGTCCTTGATAGGCATATTCAATCTAACATGTATCATCTTCAGATACCTTTATTATGAAAATTGGAGCTTCTTTCCTTTTTTGTTGCAGAAACTTTACCAATGTGAATTTGAGGAGTAATCATCCATAATGACGAGGATGTACTTTCACTTGCAACACGCATAGGCCCATAAAGATCCATACGCAATAGATAAAGTTTCTCTTGAATGGTGTCTTCAGATTTAGGTTTATGTGATTGTTTCTTGCTTTTTGCCCATAGCATCATGGCCGAACCAGTGATGCTTTTTTTCAAAATTTCAATTTGGGAAGAAGACCCTCGTACGAGACCAATTTTTTTGCCAAATGATTATACACCAAAGTTTAAAATGTGACAATCGTCGATGCCCATAACACCATGATTTGGTCTTTGAGGATTTGGAGAAGAGACAAATTGGAGAAAATGCCATCATATCCCCAATTGACAATGTATAAAGGTTGGTTTCTCGAGATCCTGAGAGTAAATCAACACCTTCCAGATTATGAACAAAGCACGTGTGTTTTCTGAAAGCTACTTCAAGATCTGGAGTCGCATAACTGATTAAACAGTATTAACTTTTAATACTGTCAGACTTAAGTTAATGCTGGCAGACTTAACTTGCTCTACCAGACTTAACTTCTATACTAACAGTACTAACTATTACTCTATCAGTACTAACTTGAACTAACAGACTTAACTTTAATACTAACAGTATTAAGTCTGTTTACAATATTTTCCTAACATACAGTACCGAGAAATTTATGAACGAAATTGGTGAGCTAAGAGCGATCTCCGGTCATGTGCTTAGAGCATCCAGAGTCCAAATACCACAGAACAATTTGGACAACTTGCAGTCGATAAGAGAAGAAGAAGATGGAGCAACTGAAGTATCGGATCCCTGAGATGTACCGGGTTCCATTCTGTTAGCAGTCATAGATTTTGCAACCTTAGGTTTGCTATTTTGAACAGACTTAGGTACTTTAGGTCTCCTGGTATATACTTTAGTTACTACATGTTTTGGTGCAACTACTTCAAGAGGATTAGGAACCCTAAGAGGAACTTTTTTAGTGGCGGTTAACCTAGTTAAAGGGCACGCATTTCTAACTAAGGTGAAAGTCCTTCCAGTGGGTTTCCATTTATATCCAATAGAGTTAAACACTTTACCAGCAGGTTTCCATTCTTTTCTCTTTTTATTTTTCTTAGAGACAGGTTTAACATGCACATTCATACTATTCACATGATCAGTTAGACATATAGCATGACTAGCATCAAACAAACATTCATTTCATACAAAACAAAGAGCCTTAGCTCCTTTAACAGGATTCTTAACGTGTTCATTACAGACATTTTTAGAATCAGAGCTCCTTTTATTCAAACTAGATTTAAATTTCCTAGATTGGACTTCTACTTTATTCTTCTCATTACTACTTGGTGTTCGCAGAATCCTATCATTCTTTGTATTGCCTGAAGGCTTTGATCCGCTAGCACTAGTAGAAGGGTTGCTCCTATAGAAGACAATAGAGGTCTGTTAGGTACTTTGGGAATGTTGCCTGATGATATGTCAGTGTCAGCAAATTGAACTATATTCTTTTTGTTAATAGGCGCGACTGTAACTAATTTCTCACTAGGTTTGTGAATATCAGGGCAGGTATCTCTAACATAACCTAGTAACTCTTGAATAAGCTTGACATACATACAGGCTGAGTAAGATGCACTATCTAAAGAGTTTCATGATTTAGCTTGTTCAACTACCTCCCTAAGAATAGCAGCTTGTTCCATAGTATGCTTTAGGTAGTATTTGTGAGCTTCCCTATTATTCTTAACCTTAGGAGCAAAAACTACTAGGTCAAGCTTATACATTCCTAGAGCAATAGTGGTAGTGTTTGACACTTGGGGCAGCCTTATCGACTATGTCTTTTCCTTTAAATTTTCTAAGATCATTTTTTAATGCTGTTATGACAAACTTTTTCCTGAAGTTGAGCATTTAAATCAGTAATTTCAACAGACTTTTGATTCAATTGATTAACCAATGATTCAACATGTTCTTTAGCACGAAGACATGATGGTTTAATTGAATCATAGAGTTATTTATAAGTCTGTTTCAAATGCTCATTCTCAACAATTAGTTTTGTCACCCTACGTTCCAGTTTGATATTGATGGTCTCAATCTCATCTATGTCCTTTTTCACACTGTTTGTGGTAGAGGTTTTATTCAAACGTTTAATGTTTGCCTTCAACTTCTTGATTGTTGTGTCTTTTGCTTGAAGCTCATCTTTCAAATTGTTCAATTTAAACAATTGATCAAATGAAGGTTCGGTTTGGTTCACAGATGTGTTATTCTTTTGAAAAATTTCTTTATTGAGTTGCATTGCAATTTCAAGAGAAATGCAGTGTTGTTCAAGTTCAGAAAATCTTTTTGAAAGTTTATTATAATCATCTTTTTCAACCATGTTGTGTTGTTTGAAAAAGCTCAGCTTCAAGTTCCAGACACTTGTTGCACATTTCCACATAATTCACAGAATCATTCATAACAACAGAAGAATTCACTCTTACAAAATTATTTATATCCAACGAAGAATTCACAACAATATTCACAATATCTTGAGAAATGATTTGATCCAAGAGTCGATCGTTTTCAATCAAAAATTATTTTTTTTGAATTTCAAAGCATTGTTTGTCTACATGATACTGTTGAACAGCAGCTTCCATATGGTTAAAAACTGTTTGAACTTCCGTTACCTCATTTAAAAGATCTTTATCAAAAACATTAAATATGTCTTTTAAAGTATTTAAAAATGGAATTATTTCTTTTTGAAAAACAACGTTAGTGTGTTCAAACCCCCATTCCCCTTCTTTTAAAGCATTGGGCGTGATCCAATTTTGCACCACATTGTCAAATTGGCCAAGATGGTATTTAAGATTTTTAAGGCTTGTATTAACCAGGCTTACCTTAGAAAGTTCCCGAGGAGCCTCAATTTTGACAAGCGAAGAAGCAGATTGGTCAGTATTAGGGTGTAAAGCTTGTTCATCAGACAGTTCTCGTTATGAGACAAAACGTTTACCAAAATCTTCAGATAATCAATTTAACTCAGCATAATTAATTGGTTTAGTGTTAACTTTCTTTTTTAAGACCATTGGATCACTTTGTTTTAAAATTATTTTGGATCGACTCTCTTCCTCAAGCATCAAAGTCTCTTCAGAATTAGAAATTGAAATCACATTGGTTTCCTTAGCAATAACATTACCGTCATAAAGCATTGTCCTAATCTGCTGAGCTTTCTTAAGATAGAAATGATTTTGAAAAGCAAGAGCTTGCTTCAGGCTGTTATCATAGAAAACTTGTGGTTTCGTGAGCATATGCATAGTTTGCGCGGATTGTCCCATTTTACAAACAATGTTGTCTAGTTATTTAACTTTCTTTTCCAAAGTAATTTCTATATCAATATTCTTAGCTTCCTTTTCCTTGGATTCGTTTTTGAAAACATTAAATGTTTTTGTTAAAAATCCC